>JAWNNB010000163.1:0-60207 GCA_035043285.1 Drosophila subsilvestris
TCGGATAGGTGCCTAGTAGTAGGCGGAAAGACCCTGAACTCCATTAATTTGGTAATGGACAGGTCGATTCCTCTCCAGAGCACTAAAGCAGCTCGTAACCGCCGGCACATGCCAGGTATCCCCCGGATAGGTCCGCACGGTACCTAGCCAATACGAGAAGGCGACTAAGACGGAGACCAGTAAAGTCTTAGGATCGCAACTGAACCCCCCTTTCATGTTTTGACGACGCCAGGGCTGACGGAAGTCAGTATTCTAACACTTTAGTACGCGGAGTGAAATCCTGCCGAAATGGCTGTTAGGCTAATGCTGCTTCTGCCCCCGTCCCGCGAAAAATTGGCAAATCTCTAAGCACGCTTCTTGTTGGACGTACAGGCTCAGTTGAGTCACTCCTGACTAGCGCGGATTCGGCTCTGAACTCTCGACCCCATAAGGGCGAGAGTCAACCCTCGCATGGCCTCCCTGCTTGCATAGACAACCATGGGATCAGAACGCGACTGTACAACGGACATGGACAACGGCTTATGAGTTGGGACCCAACAAAATGAGTAATCAAACACCCAATTTGAAGAGAAGGTAGACGGCTTTACAAAAAGCAACAAAATGGCGAGAACCCCGACTGGTGAGCCGACTGACGTGCCCCAGCCGGCACGCACGGGCCAGAACTCGCACAGAGCAGCACGAAGCACTGCGCGATCTCGGACAAGAAATCACGCAGCTTGTGGAGATGCTCGAAGATGGGAAGAGGCGGTCGATACACCAACTGTCATATAAAAAAGTACATTCTTGAGAAAAGTTGTTCCCCATAATCTTTCTAACGTATTAGACTATCTTACAAAAATACGAAAAAAATGCTTCAACCACTGCTAACGGTATCATTTTAACTGTTATGAACCTAGAAATTTTGTCCCGTGCAATATTTCCCATGCGAATATGGTCTTAATTCAATTTTAAAAAAACTACGAATCATATTTTCTTATAACTATTACCATTTTAAAGAGACATCAATGCACAATATGTATAGAAATTTGCATGAACATAGTGCCTCAACTTTCGCTGAAATATAAGTTTAAATTGATCGCCGCGAAAACCACTTTAATATTTGTCCTGTGCGAATGGCTCGGTTTTTTGACAAAATACCGAAAACGAATGGTGGGCAAAAATGGACCTTAGCACCACTTATAGGGCTAATCAAAAGGTGTATCATAAAGGTAAACATATTTTGAAAATCCGTCTTTGCTTAACCTTTCTACCACTTGCAATGCGTACGACTGTCCCGTTCGACTTCAGAGAAATGCCAATATGCTAATGGAAGTTGGAGTCCAGAATAGCACGGAAATGCCGAAAAAATTTGGCGAAGTTTTTAATAAAACGTCTGTAATAAATTCAAAATGCAACAAATCGTCAAGCACTGTCCGCAGCATTTGGGATTGGATAGTTTATGATGACGTTATATTTCTTGTCATCTGGCAAGATGCCTTTATCTGTGCATTTATGATCAAGGAAGGTCACTTCATGGATACAAAATGAACATTTTTGGGGATGCAATTTCAGGTTGTGTTTCCTACATATCTGAAAAATATCCGTTAAGTATTTAAGCATATGACTATTGCCATCCTTCTCTGAAATGTATTCGGCGCTATTTTTAATTGCTCGTTGAAAAAGACGTTATGTGTCTTGAACTTTCTTCTAGTTCAATTTGATAAAAACCTAACATTAAGTCAAGGCATGAGAAATATGTCATCAATTCTAGGGAGTGGAAATTTATCAGTTTTTTATTGATTTGACGATAGTCAATTACTAATCGCGATTTCTTTTCTTCTGAACCAGGAATGGCTTTCTTTGGGAGAAGTAGAAATGGGCTGATGTATTCTGATACAGATGGTTCGACTATATTGTCGTAAATTAATTTTCCTACTTGTTTTTGAATTTCCTTAACATAGATATGCGGGCTATCATAATCTATATATATAAAAATGTAGAGATAAAAATGTATAGTGCATCATCACGTGAGAACGGCTGGGAAGATTTGGCTTACATTTTTATTCAGCTCTTCGAATTTGTCAAAAGAATTTTTCTACGACAGAAAAACCATCGATCGCGAGAAAAAAAATGATTTTTAGAACGGTTGGGATAACTTGGCTTAAATTCGTATTTGCCAAAAGAATGTTTTGAACCAGCCTACGATCGCGAAAAAGTGATTTTGTATAATAATGGGAATATCTGTATTCATCTAAAGACAGAGGAACGTGCAGAAGTAAGTGAATGGAGACGTGCCCATATTGCACGGGTTGGCGTTGCACAATTCGCACCTCAAATTCGACCAGTAGACCTGAATAGCGCTGCTTTCGAATACGATTGCGCAAAATCCTACCAAGATCTGCGCTGCGTTGACATCGGTTGTCTTTCGTAAGCCAGCATTGCAATGCATTGAAGTGTCAATCGGAAACCCCCGGCATATGCTGCGCAGGTGGGAAGGTAAAATGTCCCGTTTTGACTAACCCGTCAGAACCATTGTATTCGTTTCTCTATGGAAATACTATCCAAGCAAAACATTTCCTGGAGAATACACCAAAATATAACGGATGCTTTTAAATAATGTCATTTGTTGCCGATGTTGTTGATCAGCCCGGCTAAAATCCGAGATTTAAGGTAATGGCGTCAACATGAACAATTCCTTTTTTAATTTTTTTCGAAATTTGTTTTAAACATTAAGATTTAAAGCCAAGTTCACTACCGAGCGGTCGCTTTGTTACCAAACGAAGATTATAAGTTACTTCAGATCTATTTCGTTGGAGATTCATCAATGGAACTAGATAGGCGTTGTATAATTTTGACTGCGACTAAACGTGAAAAAATACACCAATTGCAAAATCTTCTTCATGAGCATAATGAATGGTCAGATTGTTCAAAACCACATTGGAAACAATTCATTCTGATGACCACAAAATCATTATCAGAGCAGAGGCCAGCTGGAGGCCATGCAAGACAATTCAATGCACCAACTAGCAATGAAGCCGAAGTGCTAATTGTTGGAGAGAATGTAGATTCACGCGATATTATTCTAAAGCGTCAGGATGGCGGACAATTGCAACGAGTATACGAGACTCATTGGTCATATGATTCACTTCAATACCCATTGAAGTTCTGTCGTGGAGAGGATGGGTATCACTTAAATATAAAGTGGTCAATGCAACGACAGGTTTGTTTAAAAGTCATTCAGACAGGCTCCGGTTTTCACATTCACTTTGCGTTTTACTTTTCAGCAAAAAGTATGACTTTTCATTTGGACGCTCTGATCCACTTTTATGAATTCGTTTACTCTTTGTACTGTTAAGCGCGAAATTTACTGCTGTTATAACCACGCGTTATACCCTCTGCACACTGAGCCCATCCCGGAGGAACGGTGGGAATTTTTGAAATATGTGAAACTCCGATTCACACTGCGACCATCCACCATCCCCCATCCATGAGAAACAGCTGATGCTCATAATTGCGTGCGGAAATTTGTTTACGTCTTTAATTAAAATGAATATTAATAATATTGCAATGGTTATAAATGTGATTCAACAGCAAAACATATTCTTGACCAAACTAATCATGTTGCTGCACATGGATGATGAGGATGTGGACGAGGAGGAGATATTAGAATTGATATTTGTTTCGAAAAAACTGAAGCGTGGTCATTTGTGACTGCATCTACAAAATTTAATCAATGTCTTAAATACAATATATATGATAGGGCTTTTTAGAAGCGGTTCGGGACATTTTGGGAGAAAGATGTAGCCGAAAACAAAGTTGCTGTTTAATGAAAATGTTATATCGCCATAGCATTGTATACTTTGGGCTGTTTTATGAGTAAATAATAGACGGAGGGCTGTTAGCCAACAGCGTGTGCAATTTCCTGCATGAGTTTTGCAAAACACCCCTCATAAACAAATTCCCAGAGGATAGTCCACAAACTATCTCACTTCCGAGTTTTTGTGCCTGAGAATATTTTGACATCAGATGTTTTGTTGTTGTTTTTTTTCCACATTCCTGTCTGTCATTGTTTACATTTTCGTAGTGAATTCCGATTTTTCGTTGTGAATGTCAAATATTTATGGTTGCATTTGACAATTATCGAAAAAATACCGCATGGAAACGTGCGAATTAGGAACATCCCAGATGGATGGCGGAATAACTGGGAAATTTTCGGAACGGCAAAACCTTACGGCCCATCCCAGAAATGGATGGGGGATGGTGGATGGTCGTCAGTGTGAAAAGGCTATTAGTGCCAGCTCATACAAAAAGGGCTCTGTTATGTTTAACAGAGACTTATCGATAGCCAAATCGGGTTGCCACAGCTGTTCGGAGCAATTCACTTTTTTGTTTTTGCCCTGACCAATTTTGCAGATCCAAATTTGGGGTTAGTTTAAACAAAAATTATTTATTAAAAGGGCTCAAGCTCAATTGCCCAGTTAATAGTGTCAAATTCATGTCAATGCATCAATAAGTCATCTATTTTTTCCTTTTGCAATTAAGATTTGTTTAGTTGTATAAAAAGACTTTTATACCCTCTGCACACTGAGCCCACCCGGAGGAACGGTGGGAATTTTTGAAAAATGTGAAACTCCGATTTACACTGCCACCATCCACCATCCCCCATCCATTAGAAACAGCTGATGCTCATAATTGCGTGCGGAAATTTGTTTACGTCTGTAATTAAAATGAATATTTATAATATTGCAATGGTTGTAAATGTGATTCACCAGCGAAACATATTCTTGACCAAACTAATCATTTTGCTGGACGTGGATGATAATGATGAGGACAACGTTGACGAGCAGGAGATATTAGAATGGATATTTGTTTTGAAAAACTGAAGTGTGGTCATTTGTGAGTGCTTCTACTACATCCAATCAATATTTAAATACAAATATATATGCTATGTCTTTTTAGAAGCGGTTCGGGACATTTTGGGAGAAAGATGTAGCCGAAAACAAAGTTGCTGTTTAATGAAAATTTTATATCGCCATAGCATTGTATACTTTGGGCTGTTTTATGAGTAAATAATAGACGGAGGGCTGTTAGCCAACAGCGTGTGCAATTTCCTGCATGAGTTTTGCAAACACCCCTCATAAACAAATTCCCAGAGGATAGTCCACAAACTATCTCACTTCCGAGTTTTTGTGCCTGAGAATATTTTGACATCAGATGTTTTGTTGTTGTTTTTTTTCCACATTCCTGTCTGTCATTGTTTACATTTTCGTAGTGAATTCCGATTTTTCGTTGTGAATGTCTATTATTTATGGTTGCATTTGACAATTATCGAAAAAATACCGCATGGAAACGTGCGAATGAGGAACATTCCAGATGGATGGTGGAATAACTGGGAAATTTTCGGAACGGCAAAACCTTACGGCCCATCCCAGAAATGGATGGGGGATGGTGGATGGTCGCCAGTGTGAATGGCTATTACTTTTCATTTCGGCGAGGAATTTGTTGCCGTTTTCAAAACGTAAAAGTCATGCATTTCACGTGTGCAGGAGCGCCTATCTTTTCGTTTTGAAAAGTAAATAACATTTTTTTGGGGAAAGTGAAAACCGGAGCCTGCCTGTATATCTTGCTTGTTCGTCCCAATTTTAGAGTACCGATATTGTGTATGGTGCCCCCAGTACAAAGTACACCAGGACCGTATAGAATCAGTCCAAAAGAACTTTTAACTTTTTTCTCTGCGGGGCTGGGGTGCAGGTGGGAGACTGCCATCTTACCCTCGTAGATTGCTTTTAATAAACCTTCCGACCTTAGTTAGTCGTAGAAAAATGCTTGGTGTGATTTTTATGCACAACCTGATCAAGGGTGACGTAGAAAGCCCTGACTTGTTGAGCCGCATAAACTTTACGATTCCTATTAGATCTACTAGAAACTTTATTTCTTTGTTCCTTCCACTTTGTAGATAAAATTATTTCTTGCATAAACCGTTTAGGGTCTTATGCTCGGACTATAATTCTCTCTACCTCAAATATCCACCACTAATTCCCTTCCTCTTCTTAAATCACTAATATTAACATACCTTTCCCGTAATTAGTACTATTTCTTAGCTATCTTTGCATGTTTGGCTCTTTAGTTGTGTTTGGCTCTAATTTTTCTCGAATATTAGTCTAACCCCTATCTTTCCTGCATGTTCGCGATCGGTTCGGTAACACGTGTCGCGCGTCATGCGGCAGCGCCCCCCGGTCGGTTGGCCGGAAGGAGGGCCTGCGTTTCTAGCCTGGGTTCCGCTCGTAACAGACTTCGGCTTGGTGTCGCATGGGCCACTTGATGGTGCAGTCATTGCATATAAACGTCCAGACTTAGTGCAAGCAGTGCTCGAAGTCCAGTGCGAAGACTCTGCTCATAGGCAGAACGTAACGGTGGTGGTGCGTTGAACTGGAGGCTTGCTTGGTACGCTGACGGCTAGCCAAGTTTATCGAAGATTGAGAACGAGGTCCATAAGCCAAACGAGGGGGCTCGTTCAAATGAAGCGGCTGAGACCCACGCGAAGAAATACCAGCCGGATGCAGACCGTTTGACTTAACGCAGCAACTGGCACGATAAGTCTCAATGATGACGCAGCATAGTCCGTCAGTTTCACAATCAGAGTTGAGAGCGAGTGTTGACAAAGGAAGTTTAGATCGATGAAGCTTTGTAGCTACATGTCGGGGTAGCCCGGGAGATCGTATGGCTGCTCTTTTATTAACATTGCATGAACTGAGTTGCTGCAAAGGCGCGACGGCGACTGAATGTTCGAGAACGAGAGTATAGGTTGCTAAGTGGCCGGTTCAGAAGCTAGTTCTAATGGTGTGGGAACATTGCTGCCAATGTCGAACTTCAAATGCAATTTCTTGTAACCTGTCGGCAATTGAGCAGCTGATAAAGGTCCCCTTGCTTTCTCCAAAATCGCATTTTACTCTTCCTGAAAGCGGGAGCCAGATTGCGAGACATCCATGCATACGTCACGGAAATTAATTTCTGCATCAACAGGCTCTTCTGCGCGCTCATCTGATGTCAACTGCTGCATTGGCCGAACCGATATGCTTACGGCAGTATTCGTCGTATTCGCAGATGACGATTGCACAAGGCATAGAACTGAGACCGGACTGCACGGTGGTGGAAGCTGCCTGCCAACAATATTAGCAATAATAGTTCTTGCTAAAAATGTACTAGGGTGCGGCAGGTGTGGGTTAAGACGTGAGATTTCAAGCCGAATGGAAGCATTCAGCGCCAAGAAACAATGATCAACCTTATCGCACAATCAATGCGAGTATTGTCGTTATCCAGCTACACTAGTCGACACGACATTTCCGCTGTGGCCTAAAATTAATTTTTCTGGGTCATAGTATCATACAATTAGAGAGCATTGCTGGAGCACTCTCGCCATTGCAGATCTTTTTAAAATGTTGCATGTAGGATTATCGTCAGCCTGCATGTTCAAGGGCAACTTAAGGGCATAGTGCGCCGTGCGACCACCATCCAATAATGTGGCAGCGATGCAACAATGCTTCGTTGTAAATTTCCGGCGTATAGTCCATGTTTATATCACCCGTTTGACGGCGCAATCGATGTTACATATCCTCTGAAAAATGATTTTCATGTTTATGCCACAATTTAATTGGCTTTTCTGGACTGCACGTGGCTATAATAATTGCGAAAAGTGTCCGAATTTGCTGTGGACTTGAGGACAATGGTGCATCTTCAAGTGTAAGATCCCATTGCATGTCATTCTCAAGCATATTCAATCGTTCGCATGCTTCGCGATAGGTCCCACACAATTCTTCATCAACAGTTCGCAAATAATTCAAATCAAGTTGGTCCACAAACATTTATTAGCAACAATCGCAAATAATAACACTCTTGATTGTTGGGATGAACTGTATAAATTCGTCCTATCGCATTCGAGTGACACAATACTGGTTGACCATGAACGGCTCGTCCGCGTCTTTGTCTTTAAAAAACTTTTGAATTTTCGAATTATTTCACGTATAATATTCCGGTACATCGGCGTATAGCAATGTTTTCGCAAAATCATCTGCTTGACACAACGCAAAAATTGCAGTTAGAGATGAACAGCTGAATTAACTACAGTTGGATGCCTATCATGGATCGGGAATGATAATATGCGCCATACTGCTTCATTTGAACTGATGTATCTTCCCATTTGAAATTGAGTGATTTCATCGGTAACATTAGCAACTGCTCCAAAAACTGCCATATCACTTTCCTTGTTGATGTATTTGCAGATATATTTAATAGATTGAACTGAATTGCAGACCTCTACATTTATGTGCGCTTTATAAATCTTAGATAATAACGGTGAATATGGCACAACCCAACGATTATCAATCTCCAAATCTTGATTTTTAACTCTCCAAGTTACCGAATGGCCATTATCTTCAGTTGATCGACGCCGATATTCCGGATACCCATCGTTGCCCGTCACTGTATCGGAGACCAAATTTTTTGGAAAACGTTACATCACATCGCCAGTTTGATTCGGTCTTATTTTTTCAATCAGCCAAATCAAAATATACGCATGAGCCAAACTTCGTTTCTGCTATTCAATTGAATACATCCAAAATTGAACAGACCCAAATGCACCGTGTTGAACAATTTAATTCATGACAGATTTCAATTTTTGTCTAAAAACACGTGCTAAAATATCATGGCGATCTTTTGATGTTTGGCCAACAAACAATAATTTCGAGATTTCTTCTCATTGCGGACTACATGTGAAGGTGATGAAGAGGTCTGGTCGACCATAACGGCGAACGTATGACATCGCATCTTGCGCGTACTCAAAAATATGACGTGGAGTGCAAACATACGATGACGGTAATATTATCATAGTTCCAACGTTTTGTGCATTGCCATCGTTTTTAATGGCATAACGCAAATTAACTCTTCAGAACGTAATTTGGCTTGAATCGAAGAAAATTCAACCGTTCCCTTCAATTTTTGCATAAATGTAAACAATATACTGTTGGAAAAGTGCTTTGCACCTCAATATGCGGTTGTCTTGATTATGCCGTATCTGCAGCCTGTATGTGTAATAATTCATAGCACTCACTTTCGTTGTTCCTTCTCGACCGACAATGGAATTAAATTTAATTTAATTTCAATTAAAATAAAAATCAATCATAAATTATTCTTCAATTTACCGTTTACTGAATTTATCATTTTAATGTTGAAATTATAGCCATCTTGGCCGCTCCAAATCAATATGGGATATTGAAGTGCATCATAACAGCGATGAGTCTCGGATACACGTTCAAGTTGTTCATTTCTACGATGAAGCACAATATCACGATTATTAAATTGCTCACCAACTATGACTATTGCCACTTCGTCAACTGTTTGTGCATGGAAACGCCTTGATTGTTCGCCAACCGGTGTTTTATCAACTCGAATAACAATTTTATGATCGTCAGATGTCATTCGATCAAGCTACGTTTTGAAAAACTGTAAAAATTCGTTTGGCTCATTGAACATATCTTGCAAATCGAAAACAATTTGTCTCCGCGTGTTGGTAATAATGGCACACCGACGATCAGCTTCGTCTGCCACGTTCCCGATAAAATATAATTGCAAAAATTGGTGGTCTGCGTTGTCGAAAGGTAACAAAGAGCCAGCTCGATGGTATATTTGACCTTGAATCTAAATAAAATAAGAACGAGAACCAAAGTGCAATTCGCATAAGCAAAACTATTTGATTACCTTGAACGTTGGCATGATATGATGATATTTGTGGCGTCAAAAGATGTTATTTGAAAACTCGGAATATACTTTCGTTTATTGTTAAAAAAATGATAAGACTCAGGTGTCAATCCGTTGAGTAATGGCTCAATGGTTGTGGTGGGCTCCCCAATTCAGGCAATTTCACTTTACTACTCGCACAGCACATTCCATCTGCTTCACCTTTAAATTTATATGCCTGACAATGGCGACAACGGTCGTTCATTGGACCAAGTATAATTTTCCTATGAGAAGCGTAATCGGTGACACTACTGTACGCGAACGCTAGACCTTGTAGATTTTGTATATCACGAAGTTAATTTGCAGTTGTTGTTGCATCATTGTTCCATTGATTTGAACGGGCCCTTGCTGTGCGTAGACGACTATTTTCATTTCGATGGGTAATGTCTTGGCTACTTTCACGGCTCCTCGAAGCCACAACTTGTGACGCATTTCGTGTTCGACGGCCCTAATTTGATCGTCTCGACATATAACTTGAAAAACCACACTGGTTGCTTTAAAACGCACACATTTTCAAAAGCAACAAATGTACTTACACAAATTGGAATTTTTTCAGAAAACAATTTTTCACACAATAAGGTACAAAATGACACAAAATGAAATTAAATAGTCGTTCAAACACACACATTTATACCAAATTTTAAAATTTTGTTTTGATTAATCTTTAATTTTCGAAGAACTTATTTAAAGAAAAGTACAAACTTTTGTATAGAAAGAAAGCCACATACTCTGGCTATCATTTAAAACCCGCATGCAATTTGGTTCACGCGCTGCAGAGAAATTCAATGAAATAGGCGATCAAATACACACTTTTAGACTATTGGATTAATTTTTAATTCTTGAGGAACCTATTGATAGAAAAGTAAAATTTGGGAAAAGCAAATGGAGACGCTTATGTAGCATTTTGTAGGCGTTCGACTGCGCCCATCTGGCTTGTAATAGAAGGGACCGCAGTAGTCGTTTCCAGTGACGCTGAAGGCAGGCGAATCCTGGCGACTCGATCCTTCGGTAGGTCAGCCATGATGTGCTGCACAAGACGAGGTCTGGATCTGCAGCAGATTATGCATTTCCGAAACGCTCGAGCAGCAGTTTTCATGCCGCCAGCGGCGGTATCCTTAAACGACCGAGCGTAGATACAAGCCCCATAGGCCTGGAAGCTGGAATTACTTTAAACCTTGCGTTAGGTTGAAGTATGTAGCGCGGAAATGTAGCGTGACCCACAGTAGTGAAGTCCTTGCAAAACTCAGCCCAAGCCGATTCCAACGGCTGAGGAAGACTTTCATCCCAATGCAGCTTGTCTCTCCACATTCGCTGCATGCCGGTCCAATCAATCCCATAGAATCTTAGCACTGCAATGGTTGACAATACCGAACGCTTAGTGTGCTTTCCAACGCCGATTTGAGGTGCAAACTTAAAAAAGAACTTGTCCTTATGAGGTTCCCAGATGAGTCCAAGCGCCTTGGTCACATCGCTGCCATCATCGAGCTTCAGAAAACTGTCCCTTTCGGCCTCAGGGACTTCACAAAGAACATCGTGAGAGTTGGAACACCATTTGCTCAATTGAAAATTGCCTCGAGCAAGAAGATCCGTGGTTTGACGCATAATATCCAGCACTTCCTCGACTGAATTGCCTCCAGAAATCATATCGTCCACGTAGAAGTCCTGTAGAATAGTTTCCGAACCCAATGGATACGAAGACGACTCATCCATGGCCAGCTGGTGCATAGCTCGAATAGCTAAAAACGAAGCAGACTTAGTCCCATAGGTGACAGTGTTTAGCTTGGATAGAAGCTAGCAATGGAAAATGTACGAAATCGAATGAGAGTGTAAAACAGCTTGGCTGGAATGGTGGGACGTGACATAAGCAGATAATTCAACGAGAGACTAGATGTGGTAGCTGCAGAGCCGTCGAATACGACTCTCAGCTTTGTCGTAGAGCGCTCCTCTTTAATGAAGCAATGAGGCGTCAAGAAATAATTGCACATGTGCCTATCTTCTTTTGGCACCAGAGACAAATGATCAAGGGCCAGGTACTCCTTCATAAATGCCGAATCTTTCGAATACAGAGCTGGATTATGCACGAACTTGCGCTCAAAATTTCCAACCGTCGCTTTGCTTGCAAGTAGGAATCCCCCAAGGACTCCAGACTTCGCTTCATGGGCAAGCTAACGGAATATTGCCCTGAGGGTAGTCAAGTGTCCGCCACCAGAAAGAATCCATCCTAGATGTGTCTTCTGCAGAAACGGCAGTCAAGGCGCCAGCTGAATTTGCCCCACACACAGCAACTCGAAGAAAAGTCCGGCACCGATGAGAAGGTCAATCCGCTGCGGCTATAGAACGAAGGATCAGCAAGCTGAATATTCGAAGGTACAGGCCAATTAGCAGTGCTAACTGTGATGCTAGGTTGATGACCTTCTGGGCACCGACGCACAGTGGGGCCTTTGGCCATTTCAGCTTGCTAAATTAATAACTTCCGAACGAATCAAGATATCTTCATGAAATTAATTGCGTTTAAAAGAAAAAACTTTCAGAATTTTGTTTTCAAACGTACATGGTACTACAATATCTAGAAGCTTTACAATAAATAGCCAAAGTTGAACTTTGTTACCAGTGCATATTTTCCTATGCAAAATGATAAATTCCAAGTTTTTCGGATCGATAAAGAATTTTTAATAGCCTATTATACTATAAAAAGTTATTTTAAATTTAATTTTTAACTTAAACAGAATTTACAAAAAAGAAAAAAAATTTTTTTAATTGTTCTTATTTTTGGTTTACTATAAAACATGCATCTATTTCCGATGGATCGTTAGGAATATCCAATAATCTTAACATTTCTGAAGAATAAATACTTTCTAATTCTTTTTGGATTTCACATGTCTAATAGATGAAATAAATGGATCTGAAGAGGCTGCCAACATGTTGAAAAGATCCTGGTGTTGCCTTGTTAGTGATATTTTACAAGTATTCATGTACCTGAATTTCTTGTAATCCTTGTTTCTCGTTTCCTGGGCCTCCTCTGACATCTCTCCAATTGGAAGGCTCTGATGTTCTATTAAAAATTGACCGTGTGCCAAAATTTTATGAAGCGTTGGAGTAAGCTTCTTTTCTGGATACTTTTCAAATAACAACTCTGCAGTCTTCGAGGCATATTCGCCAAGTTTGCGGGTGTTAATTTTGTCCTTGCAGTTTAAAATATTCAAAATTACAGCCAATCTTTGGATAATGCCTTCATCCACTCCAGTTATTTTTGCTGTAATTTCGTGTTCCTTAAAGAATTTCCGGGATGAGTTTCCATCGTTTGTGTTCCCGTATCCATATTTGGGGCAGTCGACCCTCAGTCCAAGTTTCGAAAAGAATTCGTCTTGAATCATTTTTTCCTGTGTTTATGTTTCTCTTTGGCTGGCATGCTATCGTCAAAAGATTCTTCCGTTCGCGGGATGGTATATGCAAGTTTTAAAATAAACTCCATACATCTTATTCTGGCATGCAATGGGGAAATGCCATATTCCAAACTTTCCTTTCCAAAAAAGGACTGCAATATATATACATTTGCATATACCACCCTTTGGCAAAATAAAAAGCAGGTTAAAAAACTTAGTCAAATACAGGTCAAATATAACGGCCATCCTGCATACGCAATGCTGGCTATCATTTAAAACCCGCATGCAATTTGGTTCACGCGCTGCAGAGAAATTCAATGAAATAGGCGATCAAATACACACTTTTAGACTATTGGATTAATTTTTAATTCTTGAGGAACCTATTGATAGAAAAGTAAAATTTTGGAAAAGCAAATGGAGACGCTTATGTAGCATTTTGTAGGCGTTCGACTGCGCCCATCTGGCTTGTAATAGAAGGGACCGCAGTAGTCGTTTCCAGTGACGCTGAAGGCAGGCGAATCCTGGCGACTCGATCCTTCGGTAGGTCAGCCATGATGTGCTGCACAAGACGAGGTCTGGATCTGCAGCAGATTATGCATTTCCGAAACGCTCGAGCAGCAGTTTTCATGCCGCCAGCGGCGGTATCCTTAAACGACCGAGCGTAGATACAAGCCCCATAGGCCTGGAAGCTGGAATTACTTTAAACCTTGCGTTAGGTTGAAGTATGTAGCGCGGAAATGTAGCGTGACCCACAGTAGTGAAGTCCTTGCAAAACTCAGCCCAAGCCGATTCCAACGGCTGAGGAAGACTTTCATCCCAATGCAGCTTGTCTCTCCACATTCGCTGCATGCCGGTCCAATCAATCCCATAGAATCTTAGCACTGCAATGGTTGACAATACCGAACGCTTAGTGTGCTTTCCAACGCCGATTTGAGGTGCAAACTTAAAAAAGAACTTGTCCTTATGAGGTTCCCAGATGAGTCCAAGCGCCTTGGTCACATCGCTGCCATCATCGAGCTTCAGAAAACTGTCCCTTTCGGCCTCAGGGACTTCACAAAGAACATCGTGAGAGTTGGAACACCATTTGCTCAATTGAAAATTGCCTCGAGCAAGAAGATCCGTGGTTTGACGCATAATATCCAGCACTTCCTCGACTGAATTGCCTCCAGAAATCATATCGTCCACGTAGAAGTCCTGTAGAATAGTTTCCGAACCCAATGGATACGAAGACGACTCATCCATGGCCAGCTGGTGCATAGCTCGAATAGCTAAAAACGAAGCAGACTTAGTCCCATAGGTGACAGTGTTTAGCTTGGATAGAAGCTAGCAATGGAAAATGTACGAAATCGAATGAGAGTGTAAAACAGCTTGGCTGGAATGGTGGGACGTGACATAAGCAGATAATTCAACGAGAGACTAGATGTGGTAGCTGCAGAGCCGTCGAATACGACTCTCAGCTTTGTCGTAGAGCTCTCCTCTTTAATGAAGCAATGAGGCGTCAAGAAATAATTGCACATGTGCCTATCTTCTTTTGGCACCAGAGACAAATGATCAAGGGCCAGGTACTCCTTCATAAATGCCGAATCTTTCGAATACAGAGCTGGATTATGCACGAACTTGCGCTCAAAATTTCCAACCGTCGCTTTGCTTGCAAGTAGGAATCCCCCAAGGACTCCAGACTTCGCTTCATGGGCAAGCTAACGGAATATTGCCCTGAGGGTAGTCAAGTGTCCGCCACCAGAAAGAATCCATCCTAGATGTGTCTTCTGCAGAAACGGCAGTCAAGGCGCCAGCTGAATTTGCCCCACACACAGCAACTCGAAGAAAAGTCCGGCACCGATGAGAAGGTCAATCCGCTGCGGCTATAGAACGAAGGATCAGCAAGCTGAATATTCGAAGGTACAGGCCAATTAGCAGTGCTAACTGTGATGCTAGGTTGACCTTCTGGGCACCGACGCACAGTGGGGCCTTTGGCCATTTCAGCTTGCTAAATTAATAACTTCCGAACGAATCAAGATATCTTCATGAAATTAATTGCGTTTAAAAGAAAAAACTTTTAGAATTTTGTTTTCAAACGTACATGGTACTACAATATCTAGAAGCTTTACAATAAATAGCCAAAGTTGAACTTTGTTACCAGTGCATATTTTCCTATGCAAAATGATAAATTCCAAGTTTTTCGGATCGATAAAGAATTTTTAATAGCCTATTATACTATAAAAAGTTATTTTAAATTTAATTTTTAACTTAAACAGAATTTACAAAAAAAGAAAAAAAAATTTTTTAATTGTTCTTATTTTTGGTTTACTATAAAACATGCATCTATTTCCGATGGATCGTTAGGAATATCCAATAATCTTAACATTTCTGAAGAATAAATACTTTCTAATTCTTTTTTGGATTTCACATGTCTAATAGATGAAATAAATGGATCTGAAGAGGCTGCCAACATGTTGAAAAGATCCTGGTGTTGCCTTGTTAGTGATATTTTACAAGTATTCATGTACCTGAATTTCTTGTAATCCTTGTTTCTCGTTTCCTGGGCCTCCTCTGACATCTCTCCAATTGGAAGGCTCTGATGTTCTATTAAAAATTGACCGTGTGCCAAAATTTTATGAAGCGTTGGAGTAAGCTTCTTTTCTGGATACTTTTCAAATAACAACTCTGCAGTCTTCGAGGCATATTCGCCAAGTTTGCGGGTGTTAATTTTGTCCTTGCAGTTTAAAATATTCAAAATTACAGCCAATCTTTGGATAATGCCTTCATCCACTCCAGTTATTTTTGCTGTAATTTCGTGTTCCTTAAAGAATTTCCGGGATGAGTTTCCATCGTTTGTGTTCCCGTATCCATATTTGGGGCAGTCGACCCTCAGTCCAAGTTTCGAAAAGAATTCGTCTTGAATCATTTTTTTCCTGTGTTTATGTTTCTCTTTGGCTGGCATGCTATCGTCAAAAGATTCTTCCGTTCGCGGGATGGTATATGCAAGTTTTAAAATAAACTCCATACATCTTATTCTGGCATGCAATGGGGAAATGCCATATTCCAAACTTTCCTTTCCAAAAAAGGACTGCAATATATATACATTTGCATATACCACCCTTTGGCAAAATAAAAAGCAGGTTAAAAAACTTAGTCAAATACAGGTCAAATATAACGGCCATCCTGCATACGCAATGCTAAAAAAACTTTTGAAAAAGGTAGGTCGAAGTTAAAAAGACCTACCTTCAAATGGATTAATAGCTAACAACATAATTTAGATAGCGAAAACTTCAAAATGGTTAAATTATTGAGTGTACCTGAGTATATAGTTTCATTAGTACATTAGTACCTGATTTTTTTTTTTCAACTTTGACTTGAATTTAAAAAAAACTACATTTTTGCTTTTCCGAAATATTTTGTATACGGGATCTTTGCATATTTCTTTACCTAAATCAAAGGTCCATACGTGCGATTTTGGGTTTTGTGGCTTCTACATCGATAACAGTGACGCTACCTCGCACGAAAAACGTCAAAATTTGGATTTTGTATGGGAATTTGAGCTGCGACAGCCCATTTTTGGCCGTTTTTCGTGCGAGGTAGCGTCACTGTTATCGATGTAGAAGCCACAAAACCCAAAATCACACGTATGGACCTTTGATTTAGGTAAAGAAATATGCAAAGATCCCGTATACAAAATATTTCGGAAAAGCAAAAATGTAGTTTTTTTAAATTCAAGTCAAAGTTGAAAAAAAAAATCAGGACTAATGTACTAATGAAACTATATACTCAGGTACACTCAATAATTTAACCATTTTGAAGTTTTCGCATCTAAATTATGTTGTTAGCTATTAATCCATTTGAAGGTAGGTCTTTTTAACTTCGACCTACCTTTTTCAAAAGTTTTTAGCATTGCGAGCAATGCCTTATATTGACCTGTATATGACTAAGTTTTTAACCTGCTATTTAGTAAAATGCTATATGCAAATGTATATATTGCAGTCCTTTGGAAAGGAAAGTTTGGAATATGGCATTTCCCCATTGCATGCCAGAATAAGATGTATGGAGTTTATTTTAAAACTTGCATATACCATCCGCGAACGGAGAATCTTTTGACGATCATGCAGCAGAAACATCGGAAAAAATGATTCAAGACGTTCTTTTCGAAACTTGGACTGAGTCGACTCCCAAATATGATACGGAACATCACGTGACGAAGCTCATCCGGAAATTTTGGAACACGAAATTACAGCAAAAATCTGGCAGTGGATGAAGGCATTATCCAAAGATTGGCTGTAATTTTGAATATTTTAAACTGCAGGACAAAATTAACACCCGCAAACTTGGCGAATATGCACTCGAAGTAGAGTTGTTATTTGAAAAGTATCCAGAAAAGAAGCTTACTCAACGCTTCATAAATTTTGGCACACGGTCAATTTTTATGGAACATCAGAGCTTCAATTGGAGATGTCAGAGGAGGAGAAACGAGAAACAAGGATTACAAGAAATTCAGGTACATGAATACTTGTAAAATATCACTAACAAGGCAACACCAGAGATCTTTTCAACATGTTGGCAGCCTCTTCAGATCCATTTATTTCATCTATTAGACATGTGAAATCAAAAAATTAGAAAGTATTTATTCTTCAGAAATGTTAAGATTATTGGATATTCCTAACGATCCATCGGAAATAGATGCATGTTTTATAGTAAACCAAAAATAAGAACAATTAAAAAAATTTTTTTCTTTTTTGTAAATTCTGTTTAAGTTAAAAATTAAATTTAAAATAACTTTTATAGTATAATAGGCTATTAAAAATTCTTTATCGATCCGAAAAACTTGGAATTATCATTTTGCATAGGAAAATATGCACTGGTAACAAAGTTCAACTTTGGCTATTTATTGTAAAGCTTCTAGATATTGTAGTACCATGTACGTTTGAAAACAAAATTCTGAAAGTTTTTTCTTTTAAACGCAATTAATTTCATGAAGATATCTTGATTCGTTCGGAAGTTATTAATTTAGCAAGCTGAAATGGCCAAAGGCCCCACTGTGCGTCGGTGCCCAGAAGGTCATCAACCTAGCATCACAGTTAGCACTGCTAATTGGCCTGTACCTTCGAATATTCAGCTTGCTGATCCTTCGTTCTATAGCCGCAGCGGATTGACCTTCTCATCGGTGCCGGACTTTTCTTCGAGTTGCTGTGTGTGGGGCAAATTCAGCTGGCGCCTTGACTGCCGTTTCTGCAGAAGACACATCTAGGATGGATTCTTTCTGGTGGCGGACACTTGACTACCCTCAGGGCAATATTCCGTTAGCTTGCCCATGAAGCGAAGTCTGGAGTCCTTGGGGGATTCCTACTTGCAAGCAAAGCGACGGTTGGAAATTTTGAGCGCAAGTTCGTGCATAATCCAGCTCTGTATTCGAAAGATTCGGCATTTATGAAGGAGTACCTGGCCCTTGATCATTTGTCTCTGGTGCCAAAAGAAGATAGGCACATGTGCAATTATTTCTTGACGCCTCATTGCTTCATTAAAGAGGAGAGCTCTACGACAAAGCTGAGAGTCGTATTCGACGGCTCTGCAGCTACCACATCTAGTCTCTCGTTGAATTATCTGCTTATGTCACGTCCCACCATTCCAGCCAAGCTGTTTTACACTCTCATTCGATTTCGTACATTTTCCATTGCTAGCTTCTATCCAAGCTAAACACTGTCACCTATGGGACTAAGTCTGCTTCGTTTTTAGCTATTCGAGCTATGCACCAGCTGGCCATGGATGAGTCGTCTTCGTATCCATTGGGTTCGGAAACTATTCTACAGGACTTCTACGTGGCCGATATGATTTCTGGAGGCAATTCAGTCGAGGAAGTGCTGGATATTATGCGTCAAACCACGGATCTTCTTGCTCGAGGCAATTTTCAATTGAGCAAATGGTGTTCCAACTCTCACGATGTTCTTTGTGAAGTCCCTGAGGCCGAAAGGGACAGTTTTCTGAAGCTCGATGATGACAGCGATGTGACCAAGGCGCTTGGACTCATCTGGGAACCTCATAAGGACAAGTTCTTTTTTAAGTTTGCACCTCAAATCGGCGTTGGAAAGCACACTAAGCGTTCGGTATTGTCAACCATTGCAGTGCTAAGATTCTATGGGATTGATTGGACCGGCATGGTAAAGAAATATGCCAAGTAAAGAAATATGCCAAGAACCCGTATACAAAATATTTCGGAAAAGCAAAAATGTAGTTGTCTGGTTTCCCAGCCCTATATTTCCCAACAAATTCACCACATCGTCAGCTCAATCATAGTGGTGCAGCCTAACGTAAATCATCTTCATTGTTCATTATTTGCACTGACTACTGTACATACATTATTGTTAACCGCTTATGCTTACACACGGCAGCGGCCGTTCTTTCGTATCTTCTTCTCCTTTCTTGCACCTTTCTTTCTATTGCCGGTCATTCTCGCTCTCTCGTTCTATCGATCATTGTCGCTCTCTCGCATACTTAGGGCACGGGCAATTCGGTCCACCTGCTCTAGCATGCCTTCGCAATGGTCATGATCTGGTCTTAAACTTGCATGCCTTTGCTATCTCTCGCACTTTCTGTCGTCGCATATATACATACGCAAATATTCAGTCAATTGCTGACATACGAATCGCGGTCTATATGTGCACCTCGCTTGCTTCTTTCTTTCGCCTTCGCTACCACTCTCTCTGTGTATCAATCGCTCGTACTCGGCTTAGCAGCCCGAGCTTCTATCGCTTCTTTCGTTCTCTCTCTCTCGCTTGCATTAGGGCACGGGCAATTCGGTCCGCCTGCCCTCTTTTAGTCTTTAATTGATCGTCATCATTATCGCACTCACGTTCTTTCGTCTTGATCTGGTCTTGAACCTGCAAGAACATACCCTCGCGCCTTGTATAATACATAACAGCATATATTCGGTCTTACATACGGACATACGAATCGCGTTCTATCTACAAGGGCATTATTGATCGTTGCCGGCCCCTATACCGCGCAACTAATAAACCAAATATTCTGAACTAAAACCATCGACTTCTTATTTACAAAATAAAGAAAACAGCTAGTGAAAAAGCTCGCTAGCTCAACATTGGTGACCCCGACGTGATTTGTGCAACAAACAATTCGGTTGTGCATATCATAAACTATAAATTAAAATAATAATTTACCCTCAAGTGCCGTACGTTCGTTTGATTTCGCTTGCCTGCTGTTTCCACCCAGTGTCATCGACCACATAGCTGCCTACAAGCATTTACACCGGCCGCCCTTGCATACGTTACATACACACATACATAGCTGTCGGCTGTCTTTCCTGCCTATTTCGCGTGTTGCTCTTTTCGGTCATCTTCCCGCTAGAAACGTTTCTAACTCTGCTCTTGCTATGGGGATCGATGCTGGAAACGGCATTGCAGTAGCCACAGCTAAAAACAGGGTGACTTTCCTTCAACTGAAAGTACCTTCTATAGTCAAAAGGTTGGAAAGAATAAAGGCTATGTTGGAGAGTGATATATCGCTGTGTGATTATTTCACGCTCGCTGTATGGCTGGAGGAGATCGAGAAGCTGCAGGGCACCTTTAAAACCCTGCACAAAGAGCTCTGTAACGAACCCTTTTCGTCCGTCGGACCGATGCTGAGCTAGTTCAGCGGACTGGGTTCGATGCAACGAATTTATATTGTTGCCCGGCGACACAGTAATAACAACAGGCGGGGTTTGTGTAACTAATCGTTTATTGTATCTTATTTGATATTGGGCTATTGCTTACGACTATGAATACAGTTTATAATAGTGTTTCTGGTACCCTGTCGCTCTCGTGTCTCAATATGGGCGTTGCTCGATCTTGGCGAATGCCTCAAACCGCCTCAGTGGATCCGCACTCAACCGTTCACCCTTCACCTCTATGGCACGGAACTGGTAAAAACCGCTCCTTCGGCTTTGGAATCACTCTGTGGATGCACCGCACTGGGCTTCTGGGACTTGGCCTTATCTTGGCCTTCACTTTCACACTTGCACTTGTGACCTCTCGATCTCGCTATGTCGTACGACCGTTCACCTTGATTACCCACGCGGGAAGAGACCGTACTACCGCCAGCAGCTCCCTTATATAGGCCGCGGCTAACGGTTCTCCCACGCGGTCCATTTTCAATCCAACGGGCTTTCTGCGTTTCCACTAGCTTCGTAACGGGACCGGGGCGGTGGCGTGATCTCATGCCTTTATTTGGGCATACGTCGGCCCGCTGCTAGGCCGATCCCATAATTCCGCTCTCTTCGGCCGACTCGTGTCTCTTCAGGCGCGGCTTCGCCGCGCCCGGATATCCGCGGATAAATCCTCTGGCCTTAACCCCTTTCAGCCTGTGAGCAACCCAGTTCCTCACAGCTCCAAGAGTTGGATCACGACAATAATCACATTGGATTGTGCGAAAAGTTTAAATATTGTTTCTTTTCGCTGAATGCTTCAATTCGGCTTGAAATCTCTCGTCTCAACCCTCACCTGCCTCTTCCCTCTGCAGTTTCAGCAAAAAATATTATTGCTACTCTTGTTGGCAGGCAGCTTCCACCACGGAGAAATACGGAGCAAGCTGTGGATAAAACGAAGCCTGCCACATGCTTATCTGAGGGACCAATGCTGCAGTTGACAGCAGATGAGCGGGTTGAGCAGCCTGTTGATGCAGCAATTCATTTTCGCGACGTATGCATTGATGTCTTGGAATCTGGCGCTTGCTCTCAGGAGGAGTATAATACGATTGTAGAGAAACCAATTGGACCGACTGGTTACAAGGAATCAAATTGGAAGTTCGACATTGGCAGCGATGTGCCCACGGCCTTGGAACTAGCTTCGGGACAGGCTACTGAGCACCCAATACTCTCGTTCTCAAACATTGAGTCGTCGGTGCGCCCCTGCAGTCGCTCAGTTCATGCCTTGTCTACAGAAGAACAGCCCAACGACCCCTCCGGACTACCTGGACCTAAAATTCCTTTGTCAACACTCGCTCTCAACTCTGAGTGTGAACCTGACGGATTCTGTAACGTCAGCATTGAGACTTATTGTGCCAGTAGCTGCGTCATGTCAAACGATCTGAAATCAAATGGTATTTTTTCTCGTGTGTCTCATCGGATTCATCTGAACGAGCCCCCTCTTTTGACTTATGAACCTCATTTTCGATCTTCGTTAAGCCTGGTTGGCCGTCATCCAATCAACGTACCAAACAAGCCTCTAGGTCAGCGCGCCACCACCTTAACGTTCATCAACGCTAATAAGCAGAAACTTCGCGCTGGACTTCGAGCTCTGCTTACACTAAGTCCATCCAAATATTGGCCTATTCGGGGGAGAGGAGCTGCCGTGAAGATGGGCAACTACAATTGCTTTCGTATCACTGACCACTCAGGCTACATTTTGTGATTTACTAATTCAGCAACTCCATCTTCAATTACAGAGAGCCCTGCCGAGCTGGATGTGCTTTGTCTAGCGCTTTTGAATGGCGGCTTTCTCTCTTTGTTTCCTGAGCCTAGCATAACATGCCTGATCTTGTATCGATTAGATGTTCGTCAATGCGGTGCCTACTTGCCGCTCATATATTGGTCGCCATGGAAGGAAGTCTACATGTCGTCGCTGCAGCTGCTTTCAAATCGCATTCCTAACCTTGGGTTGGCAGTCTCTTGGCCCATAGCAAAGGTGGTCCAGCCTATTACCGGAGGAGCTGGAGTTTCCCGTGCTGCAGTGTTAAAATGGCATCAGGAGATCCATCGAATCATACACAATCGACGTCTGTAAAACACTTCAGCATCTGTTGAAAGTCAGGCTTTCAACGGGGGGAGTATGTCTGGTTTCCCAGCCCTATATTTCCCAACAAATTCACCACATCGTCAGCTCAATCATAGTGGTGCAGCCTAACGTAAATCATCTTCATTGTTCATTATTTGCACTGACTACTGTACATACATTATTGTTAACCGCTTATGCTTACACACGGCAGCGGCCGTTCTTTCGTATCTTCTTCTCCTTTCTTGCACCTTTCTTTCTATTGCCGGTCATTCTCGCTCTCTCGTTCTATCGATCATTGTCGCTCTCTCGCATACTTTCACTCTCTATTCGCAGCATCGCTTAGAGCACGGGCAATTCGGTCCACCTGCTCTAGCATGCCTTCGCAATGGTCATGATCTGGTCTTAAACTTGCATGCCTTTGCTATCTCTCGCACTTTCTGTCGTCGCATATATACATACGCAAATATTCAGTCAATTGCTGACATGCGAATCGCGGTCTATATGTGCACCTCGCTTGCTTCTTTCTTTCGCCTTCGCTACCACTCTCTCTGTGTATCAATCGCTCGTACTCGGCTTAGCAGCCCGAGCTTCTATCGCTTCTTTCGTTCTCTCTCTCTCGCTTGCATTAGGGCACGGGCAATTCGGTCCGCCTGCCCTCTTTTAGTCTTTAATTGATCGTCATCATTATCGCACTCACGTTCTTTCGTCTTGATCTGGTCTTGAACCTGCAAGAACATACCCTCGCGCCTTGTATAATACATAACAGCATATATTCGGTCTTACATACGGACATACGAATCGCGTTCTATCTACAAGGGCATTATTGATCGTTGCCGGCCCCTATACCGCGCAACTAATAAACCAAATATTCTGAACTAAAATCATCGACTTCTTATTTACAAAATAAAGAAAACAGCTAGTGAAAAAGCTCGCTAGCTCAACAGTAGTTTTTTTTAAATTCAAGTCAAAGTTGAAAAACAAAGAAAAATTTAGATGGTTTGGAAAGTACGTTTTTCTCTAGAACTGTCTGTGCAACAAAGCAGTTTTTCATTGAATATTGATAACAATTAATACACCTAGTAAATGATACCAAAAACAAAATGACACCTCACACAGTTCATTTTTTATTCTACCTGAAAGATGCAGTATGTCAATAAAAGTTGAATAAATTGTTGCACGCGGAAATAATTTTCAACTTTGATTGCTCATATCTCCTAAACTAAAAGTCCGATTCTTTTTAAAATTTATTTTTGAAAGCTTTGGAAAATACTCTCTCGAAATCGTGTATTGGATTTATCCAAAGCGTTCAAAAAATGCATTGACTTTTGCCACCTCTTTGCGGCTGAGGCCCCACTGTGCGACGGCAGTGATGCTAGTGGTGAATTCTGAAATCCGAGATTTCAGAACGAGATCCACCGAGATACCTTCTGTTGGGAAGCTAGCATCTCCTATGCCAGAGACAGCGGTAGGCGATTTGGTTTTCCGAAGTTTTAGCTGATTAGCTAGACGACTAGTTACAAAATGCAATTACGATCCCGAGTCCAAAAGTGCGCGACATGGCACGAAAGTTCCAACGCTGTTTTTTATAAGAAAGACGGCGGTGGCTAAAAGCACAGCATCAAATGGAATGTGGGACATAAGTGCTTGAGGCAAGGAGGGCGACAATGCAACCATGGCGGTACGACTTGGTTGTGCTTGTGAGGCTTCAATTGCAGGCACAGATTGAACCGGCCCTGTTGGACGACTGAAATGCAAAAGAGTGTGGTGCTTCGATCTATTTTGAGAGGTTTTGTCCATCTTTTGAAGAACATTCTGCACGAGAATACAATCCGCCACTTCTTCCTTGCTTGCCAAGGACACCATAGCACGAATATGCAAGGTAACTCTATCAGTCAGTTCCCTCAACCTGCCCACAGATGCGTCAGCCTTCTCTAACCCAAATATACCTCTGATGTGTGCCTGAACAATAAAACGTTTATGTTTAAAGCGTCGCTTCAGAATGTCTTTTGCTTCGATATAATTTGATTCATTCATTTCCAAAGAGCTGGTGGTATTCAGGGCTGCGCCACTCAAGCAGGAACGTAGATGCTGCAGCTTTTCGATAGGACTCAGCTCAGACTCCTTGTCAATAATCGCGGTGAACATGAAATTGACCCACTCCGTATAAACGCCACTGAATTTGGGCAGGTGAGGTTACCGAGATAGATTAGACATTACGACTGCGATTCACTAGATTTGGCGTTGAATGTGGAACAATGCTTATTACTCGAGCGACTTTCAAGCTCGTGCTGAAAAATGGTCCTCAACGACAATATGGACGAGTCGAATTTGGCAGGAATTTGACTTTGACTGAAAATTCAGTTCCTCCAAACTGGTGTGTGCCACAACAAAATTTGATATCAGCTCCGTCAATGATTCCAAGAGCCCTTGCAAGTCGTATTCATCCATTTGGCGCCACTTTTCACTATCCACTGTGCGTATGGACTCTAACCGTAGTATACATAATACTCTAGCCTCTATTGAAAGTCAGTGGGTGTTTAGGGATGAATGTGGTCAATAGATATTTGGACATTTGTGTTGCAGAGGTTGCAGTTATTTGGCGTTTTGTCTATGCTATGGTGATGTTTATGTGACCCAGTCTAAGTCGTGTTATTTTTATTTGGTGAAGTCGAGATAGTTTTGAGCTATTTTGGTAGCTATTGGGTTTTTCGTTAATGGATTGGTACCAGCTTGATGTTTCAATATAGTTGGCTTGAATGTTTTTACAGTGTGAATTTGTTATATATGTCGTTATATTTGTGTTTTGTAGTTCCTTTATTAGTTTTATAAATTTTCATGTTTTCAAAACATGTTGTATTCACGGTGGTCGGCACGGGAGGCGCCGCCATCTGCAACACATTTCCTTGCCAATAAAATATTCGGGAGACCAGGATATGCCTGGGTAAGAGCGACGCCAGCCGAATAAGTGCATTTCATTAACTTTAAGCAAAACCAATCAGCTGTCTTAGTAGTGTAAACGTACGGAATGCAGTGCACACCTCTGGTCACACCACTTGCCGCTAGAAGAATATATGAAACTTGTTTACCAGAAAACAGTTTTTTGATCTGAGTACTAGGCTTATAGCATGAATTCCTATACCCCAGCTACTCATGGGAAGTTTGAACAGCAACGTACTGCATGTTATTTTTCAGGTAAAATGAGTTTTGAGTCGTTTTGGTCAAATGGCTGCAACTTGGCCGTTTATCCATAGATTCTTACAAACGATACGTTAAGCGACGCATAATTTATGCAATTATACACAAGAAATATAAAGGACAAAGGATATCATTTTTTTTTACTTTTCCTGAGTTTAAAAAGTCAAAATTTTGGGGAAAAATACAAAAAAAAAAATTATCAAGTTTGAATTTGAAAGCTTAATATCTTCCAGACGTTAAGCTGCAGCTACAAAGTGTCCGTGCCGGATTTATAGCTTCATTTGTCAACCAGATATAAGATACTTAAGCAATGTGAATAAAAGCACTACCTCTGACAAAAAACAAAAAAAATTCTTAAGAAAAAAACTAAACAAAAAATAACCATAATTCGTTAAAAAAATGTTAAATCCCGAAATCTATCTGCAAAGGTAATTTTGGGCCAGAGCAGAAATGTCGTGTAGACTAGTGTAATAAACATTCACAACTAAAAATCAGAATTCACTACGAAAATGTAAACAATGACATACACGAAAATGGAGAAAAACAACAACAAAACATCTAATATGTCAAAATATTCTTAGGCACAAAAACTCGGAAGTGAGACAGTATATATATAAATATATCTTCCTCGTCAAAGTTGTCCTCATCATCATCGTCCATGACCACTAACATTTTTTGCTGCTGAATCATTGCAAAATTATTTATTTTCATTTCAAATTTTCATAGCCTCTTCACACTGGCGACCATCCACCATCCCCCATCCATTTCTGGGATGGGCCGTAAGGTTTTGCCTTTCCGAAAATTTCCCAGTTATTCCACCATCCATTCCATTCCATTTGGGATGTTCGTAATTCGCACGTTTCAATGCGGTATTTTTTCGATAATTGTCAAATGCAACCATAAATAATAGACATTCACAACGAAAAATCTGAATTCACTACGAAAATGTAAACAATGACAGACAGGAAAATGAAAAAAAAAACGAGAAGGAACGTGAGTCGCTTCTAGTCGCGACTCTACTTTTATACCCGTACTCAGACAGTGTATAAATTTGTGAACTTATGATTGAAATTTAAAAAAAAATTTGTAATTTTACATTTTACATTTTTTTGCTACATTTGTTAACTACATCTACATCTAAAATGTAGATTATACATGTAGAACAGATATTCTACATCTACCATTTAGGTTCTACATCTCCTCCGCTAAGGGTTGCTCGCGCATTGCACAGGGCAGAGTGTGTGCGAGCGAGACAGAGAATGAATAGCGTCAGCATCGCCAGAGGAGGTGGGGGAAGCAACTGAAAATTAATTTCTTCATTCTGGCTATAATAATGATTTGAACTGACTTAGATTCAGCACTCTGGAAGATATAGTCATTATCTACGATACTGCGTTTTTAGTTTTATCGTATCTTTAAAATTGTGGATGCCACAGATTTTCGTTCTTTGTGAAGGCGGAGGGGGCGTGGCACAATTTGGAAAGAAACTTGATTCAGTGTGATATCACATGAGTCTGGAAACAAAATTTGGTTGCTCTAGCTTTTATAGTCTCTGAGAACGAGGCGTCAAACAAGACGGACAGACGGACGGACAGCCATGGCTCTATCGACTCGGGTATTGATGCTGATCAAGAATATATATACTTTATGGGGTCGGAAAATGTCCTTCTCTGCGTTACACACATCCACTTTTACCACAAATACAGTATACCCCTTAACTCTTTTTGAGTACGGGTATAAAAAAACAACAAAGCATCTGATGTCAAAATATTCTCAGGCACAAAACTCAGAAGTGAGATAGTTTGTGGACTATCCTCTGGGAATTTGTTTATGAGGAGTGTTTTGCAAAACTCATGCTGGAAATTGCACACGCTGGTGGCTAACAGCCCTCCGTCTATTATTTACTCATAAAACAGCCCAAAGTATACAATGCTATGGCGATATAAAATTTTCATTAAACAGCAACTTTGTTTTCGGCTACATCTTTCTCCCAAAATGTCCCGAACCGCTTCTAAAAAGCCCTATCATATATATTGTATTTAAAACATTGATTAAATTTTGTAGATGCAGTCACAAATGACCACGCTTCAGTTTTTTCGAAACAAATATCAATTATAATATCTCCTCCTCGTCCACATCCTCATCATCCATGTGCAGCAAACATGATTAGTTTGGTCAAGAATATGTTTTGCTGTTGAATCACATTTACAACCATTGAAATATTATTAATATTCATTTTAATTAAAGACGTAAACAAATTTCCGCACGCAATTATGAGCATCAGCTTTTTTTCATGGATGGGGGATGGTGGATGGTCGCAGTGTGAATCGGAGTTTCACATATTTCAAAAATTCCCACCGTTCCTCCGGGATGGGCTCAGTGTGCAGAGGGTATCACACAACGTAATTGTGAGCATCAGCTGTTTCTCATGGATTGTGACAGTGGGAAACGGAGTTTCACATCTGTCAAAAATCCCACCGTTCCTCATATATGTACTGTGTGGGAAATGGCTATTGAGCGATGGCAAGGTGTATATGTAAAATTACATGGTACATTTCTGAGATCAAACAGTATATTTTATCGATAAAGTGTGGTCACACTGCATGGCAAAGTTGCTTGAACCACTAAATTGAAACTAGTATTCAACACAGACAGTGGTCACACGGTTTTGAAAACAGATAAAGTTTTTTATTAGACAAAAGTAATGGGAATATGCCATTAATACGTACCGTTTGTTTTTATAATAATAAATGTAATAAATAAAAAAACATATGTAAATTGTAAGTGTAGAAAATTATATATTTAGCCTTGCGTTTGTGTCTTATTAATTGTGTACATACTTATTTTGCTAGGGTGAACATGTTTAAAACGGGGTGGAGTATGTAAATGACATTTGCAACATGCAAACCCGGTCAGCTGAATGCCAGTATTGCACATATAGGTACTGTAATTACGTACATACATTTTATTTGCAACACCGTCGAAGATGTGACAATTTGTTTATAAATGGCTGCTCAGAAGTTGTCGCTTTTTAATTTTGGTAATTTTTTTTTTAATTTTTGATTAATTTTGGTATTTGTCTTTGTTTGATTGATCGATTCTGCAACAATCAGCGTTTTTCATCAAATATTAAATATACATACATATGTACATACTCATGGATCGTGATAAAATATATTTTAGAGAATGGTCCCAAGATCCCTTGAGTCTCGCCATTCGCCGACATGGATGCATGCACACCAGAGAGCTGCAACTAGTAATATTTTTTGGGCAAACCCGAACTGAGTTTTTTGTGAGTCGAACAATTTGGTTCAACAGCTGGAAGTGATTGGTTTGCGCCGCTTCGAAACGAACGGGTTAATCCTAATCACTCAATAAGTATATCATACGTGATTGCATATGAGCGTTTTTTTTCGGTTCAGTCTGATCGAACATGCTTTTTTTATATCAACACCTGCATACATTTTCGGTGGTAGATTTTATCGAAATATACGATTCATAATGGAAATTATTCCAAAAACTATTTCTGAACAAATGGCACCTACACCCTGACTGGGTGTCGCAAGGGCCGAAGTTTTGCTTGGAATATTATGTATATCCGAAATTTTGTATATGCTAATTTCCGTAATTTTCTATAATTTTATATTAATAATTTTGTTTTTTATACCCGGACTCAAAGAGTTAAGGGATATATTGTATTTGTGGTAAAAGTGGATGCGTGTAATGCAGAGAAGGAAAATTTTCTGACCCCATATATTCTTGATCAGTATCAATAGCCGTGTCGATAGAGCCATGTCTGTCTGTCCGTCCGTCTGTCCGTCTTGATGAGCGCCTCGTTCTCAGAGACTATAAGAGCTAGAGCAACCAAATTTTGTTTCGAGACTCATGTGATATCACACTGCTACAAGTGTATTTCAAAATTTTGCCACGTCCCCCTCCGCGTTCACAAAGGACGAAAATCTGTGGCATCCACAAGATACGATAAAACTAAAAACGCGGTATCGTAGAGAATGACCATATCTACCAGATGCCAAATCTAATAGATGTAGTTAACAGATGTAGCAAAATGTAAAGATGTAAAAAATTTAAAATTTACATGTCTGCTAAGAGTTGGAGTTGAGTTGAAAAGAATTTTTTGAAGGGGTATCGAACAGGCTCGACCAGACTCATTGCAGTTCTCTGATGCACTCTAAGCATTTGAATAGTTCAAAAAATAAATTTAATTCTTACTCATTTTTATGCTGATCTATCTAGTCTAACCCATCAATAACCCTCAACTTGTATCACTGCGCGTAGGGTTCATTATATAACAACTTGTCTCCCACGCATACAATCTACTTTTAAGCCTGCAATATCGTTTTTTAGCCAGAAATTTGAGTCAACATGGCAGATCTTATGCGTTTGAGTAATGTGGATGTTGTTATTCAGAAAGAAAAACTCGGGTCCCCAACTGCCTGCTCTGATGACTGTAACATGGCTGCACTTGGAAGTTTGGGTGTGATGGTGGCTGGTGGTGGAATTGATTTGACTGATTTGGCGCAGGAATTGGATCAGGATGAGTTTGAGGGAACACATTTGATAAACGGTAAGTTTAAAATATGGTTGAAACTAGTACGTTTCATACGACTGTATATTTAAAAATTAAATAAGTTAAATACCACTATGAAGAATAACAACACTAGGCAGAATGCGCCAGAGGGCGCCCACTGCACGAGGCAGTGTGTGAGCGAGAGAGAGAATGAGCTATCACTGCAGCGCTGGAAGTAGCTAGCTACTGTCTATAATAATGATCTGATCTGATGTTAAATTTATTTGAAATCCTTCTAATTGGGAAATAATTTTTGGAGGAAACAAATATCTCATCCAATATTTAATAAGTAACTTTTTTATTTTTGTATAAATAAATTACGTTAAAAATTAAATATAAAATATGATTTATTATCTACTTATTTTTTATTTCTTTATTTCTATTTTTTATACTTAGCTAAGATTTTTCTTGATAAACATACTCAAACTGTAAAACAAAGCATAAACACTTTTTTTGATTGTCCACATTCAACTGTTCGCTACTGTAGAAACGATTTCAAGAAGTTAAAGACTTTTCCGATACGTAATACGATTCCAATAGCTATGTTAATTTACTCCGTTCCTAACGCTCAATGTTATTGAAACTTCTTAACTCGTTCTAAGATGAAATTTTCCCAGGACCCTAAAGAGTGTCTATCAGAAAAAGTAGGTTTGATAGTAGGGATCAGTAAGCAATTTAAAAGTTTCAGAACTCGAAGACGGCCTGTTTCTTGTATTTAAAATAAACCCATTTACTTGCAGGGGAACGTCCGGCGATCATTGCGCCTCCGGAAAGTGAATGGTACCATGGGCGGTTAGATCGATATTCGGCAGAGTCCCGTCTACGTGGAAGCAACAAATTAGGAAGCTATTTGGGTGCGTAAAATGGGCATTCTCAGATAGAAACGCATTAAATTTGTTCATACCTTATTTTAAATGATTAATATGTCTTGGACAGTGCGTGAAAGTGACCGTAAGCCTGGCTCTTACGTTCTTAGTTATTATGGACGCACCGGCATAAACCATTTTCGGTAAGTAGAATTTTAGTTTGTTTCCTTGAGAAAGAAACCATTTTAGTTTTTATATTTATTGAACTATATAAAACTCAACCTGAAATAACGAACAATTTTAAAAATAAATAAATACAAAAATTTAACTTAAAAGTGCTCAAAACTGCGTCTATTCGGATGTTTAATAGGACCGTAACTTTTGAATGAATAACTTTTTGGATAACGAATAATTTTATTTTTCAAAAGAGTCTTCTCTTAGCTCTATAGACGTTGTCTAAAATTTCTCCAATTTTGTCTCCCTTCAAAAAAAAAGGATTTATCGAGGTCCTCAAAATAGGCAAGGGAATGTTTTTGAGATGACTATCGTAGGAATCAAACTTTTTTCACCCGAGCCATTTCTTCATATTTGGAATCGGTGATAAATCCGTAGAATATGGCGGGTGATGGAGCCTTTCGTAGCTTAATTCGCGGAATGGTGGGAAAATTTACATTTTCTTGTCCACGTTTTTTCTTCAGTAGTTTTTGCACGTAAACTCTTGATAAATGCCTTTGATACTGTCATCCGTGCTATGTTGTTAGAATTAGTTAGTACCACAGCAGTGATATTGAGTCCTGAAATCGCGGTCCATCAATCGTTTTTTCATACCCTTACTCGAAGAGTTAAGAGGTATATTAGATTTGTGGAAAAAGTTTATGCGTGTAACGCAGGAAAGGAAACGTTTCGGACCCCATAAAGTATATACACTGACGAGCAAAACTGTAACACTAATTCATTACTCTCACTTCAACGGTCTGCATCTTGTCTTCTATATTATGCATGCTAAAGATCGTAGTCTTGTTTTCTTGGTGAATCATTTTACCATGTTTTTGGAAAATTTGAAGCCATTTGATACGCCGGAAGAAATAGGCCAAATCAAAATGTAAAAAAAGTCAAATGTTACAGTTTTGCACTCCGCCTATATTTTAAACAAATATTTTTATTAATAATTTTTGAATAATGTTTCCACAGCCCTTTTAATTTTTTCAGTCCTTCCATTCTATTTGGCATTTTTCGGGTGTACCGTTGCACCATTTCAGGGGGAATAGCTTACCCTACATCCTTTTCTTCTGCCACAACTCCACATTCCACCTGGAGGGACCGCATATTTCACCAGCTTCGATTTTACATGGCTCTATACTTTTTTAAATAATATTCATATCGGGAGATTGTGGTGGATACTTCAGGGACTGACATTTTTCCCTTGACATCAAATTTTTTACCAATAAGGACGTATGTATTGGGTAATTTTCTTGCTGAAAAATTCATTTTTCACCAGCAACACCCATATCCTTGCAGATTCTGTTGCAGAATGCTTAAATATTGTTATTATCACACTATTCCATCAATAAACACCAAGGGATCAGCTCCATTTGTATGAAAACACACCCAAAACAATAACTGAACCGCCACCGTACTTGACGGTTTTCCGCACAGTACTTGGGAACTGGATAGTGGGATGTCTAGTCTAATAGAAGGAGCGTCTGACTCAAAACGATTAATTTTGTTTAATCTGAACCATATAAAATTATCCCACAATCTATTCTCCAGTCACCAAACCAAATTAAAGTCACCGTCAAGTACGGTGGCGGTTCAGGTATTGTTTTGGGTGTGTTTTCATAAAAATGGAGCTGATCCCTTGGTGTTTATTGATGGAATAGTGTGATAATAACAATATTTAAGCATTCTGCAACAGAATCTGCAAGGATATGGGTGTTGCTGGTGAAAAATGAATTTTTCAGCAAGAAAATTACCCAATACATACGTCCTTATTGGTAAAAAATTTGATGTCAATGGAAAAATGTCAGTCCCTGAAGTATCCACCACAATCTCCCGATATGAATATTATTTAAAAAAGTATAGAGCCATGTAAAATCGAAGCTGGTGAAATATGCGGTCCCTCCAGGTGGAATGTGGAGTTGTGGCAGAAGAAAAGGATGTAGGGTAAGCTATTCCCCCTGAAATGGTGCAACGGTACACCCGAAAAATGCCAAATAGAATGGAAGGACTGAAAAAATTAAAAGGGCTGTGGAAACATTATTCAAAAATTATTAATAAAAATATTTGTTTAAAATATAGGCGGAGTGCAAAACTGTAACATTTGACTTTTTTTACATTTTGATTTGGCATATTTCTTCCGGCGTATCAAATGGCTTCAAATTTTCCAAAAACATAGTAAAATGATTCACCAACAAAACAAGACTACGATCTTTAGCATGCATAATATAGAAGACAAGATACAGACCGTTGAAGTGAGAGTAATGAATTAGTGTTAAAGTTTTGCTCGTCAGTGTACATATATTCTTGATCAGCATCAATGGCCGAGTCGATATAGCCATGCCTGTCTGTCTATCGTTCCGTCCGTTTGTGGTCTAGTTCATAGAGACTAAGAGCTAGACCAAACAAATTTTGTTTCAGACTCATGTGATATCACACTGTTGCAAGTGTATATTTTAAATTTCGCCCCGCTCCCTTCTGCCTCCACAAAGGACGAAAATTTTGCAGATACGAGAAAACGAAACGCAGTATCGTGGAAAATTACCATATCTACCAGATTGTCGAATTTGGTTCAAATCTTTATTATATCCAGAATACAGTACCTGCCCTGTGCAGGTACGCGCGCCCTTAGCGGAGGAGATGTAGAATCTACACTGTAAATGTAGATGAAAATTAAAGATGTAGCTCACATATATACTGACTGAGTGCGGGTATAAAAGTAGAATCGCGGCCACAGAAGCGACTCGCAACGTTCCCTCTCGTAATTTGTTGCTTTTGATACCGTCATCCGTGTAATGTTTACTATCAGGCAAGATCCGGTTTTAACTTTAAAAAATGTGGCATTTACTTTTCAAAACGAAAATTAAGGCGCTCCCGCATTCATAAAACGCAAAACTTTTCCGTTTTCAAAATGGCAGCATATTCCTCGCCGAAAGAAAAAGTAAAAAGAATAAAAATTCAACAAAGGGAATTATAATTGCAAAAGGAAAAGAAGAGATGGCTTATTGATGCATTAACATGCATTTGACTCCATTGCCAGTGAAATTAAACGCTTTTAAACCAACTTCAAAATATTATCTGAAAAAATTGTTCAGGGCAACAACAAATAGTGAATTCGTGCGAAACCGGAGCCTGTCTGTATAAGTAGTTATGATTACAACAGGGACATTTGAGTCATAATAGGGTAAATTTCTGTTATATAGGACAGAATACATACAATGTTTACATTTTGTATGGACAAAATTAAAACTTTGATATTAACTAATAACGTGTGGGAACTTTGTAAGCCGCTTCTGTTTCCGTAGCTCTACTTTTATACCCGATACTCAGTCAGATTTCGGAATATTCCATCTGCATTTTTCCGGTATTTGTTTTAATTCCGCTCCATCTGTTTCTCTGCATTTTTTCTCGCACCAACACCCCGTCCGTCAGAGGACGCACAAGACAGAGTTTGTATGCGAGATAGATAACGAGTAGCGCTAAAGCGCTGGAAGGGATGGGGTTAGAAACTGCAAAAAAATAATTTCTTCATTCTGGCTGTAATGATAATGATCATAATTAAATTTATAATCTGATCTGATCTAGATTTAGCAACCTGGTAGATATGGTCAGATATGGTTCACTAGGGGAGGTCGGGGTATTTTGGGCCACTTCTTTTATATGCTCAAAAGCTAAACACAAAATCCAGTTTTCCTTTTAATGTCAACGCGGAATCTTTTAGTATGACAAATTACCTATTTTAAGTCACAGAAGTTTGATCGAATATACCTAAATTGGATGAGAGCCAGACGATTTTTCAATGCCCATTTTACCAAGCTAAAAATAATTTCGGGAAATTGTGAGCCACTTTTTTAAGTTAAATAAAATAATCAGGGGTGCCAAAGAAATCTCTAGCGGAATGAGAATCAGCTGAAAGCAATTCCGCCTAAAAATTTCAGCGGTGACACAGAATTCCGAGCGATTTAATTTTTTAGCATTTTTACAAACCAAATTCGAACTAGGGTTGATAAACTAGCTAGGGTTGACACCTTCCAATATAAAATTACCCTAGGGCTTATATAGCAGTTTTATTAATTTTATCATATCAAAAAAATTGGTTTTTAATTTTTTTCTTATATGATATAAAATATTTGAATTTTTAAAGCTGTACTTTTGTAATTTCTAAGCAAGAAATATCCCATTTCGTGCGCGCCAAACTAAATAATGTACTTGACAACTCTAGCAGATGTCTGGCAACTGTCCGTGCCTGGCAGCAATAACTGTCGAAAAAACAAATATCTGAACTGAGTTAAACAGTTAAACAGTATCTGAGTTTATCTTAAGACAAATGCCTTTAGCGAGACTTTTGGCCATCAAAGAGGTACGGAGGCAGCAGATTAGAAAAGAAACCCTACGGCGCAGACTTCCAAGATGCGCATCGGACCCGTTTTCACAATCAGACGATACGTACATATGTGGTTTTTGCGATTTTCTGCTAAAACTACTTCTAATTTGTTTCATTACGGTACAATTATCGTGTTGAAAAGACGACCTTCAAAAGGATCTTTAATATGAACAAGGATATCCCATCTTCCTAGATTCCGCCCATTCTGCACTTTGCGACTGCCCTGCGGTTTTTAGGAATTGCGTCGTTCCAAAGCTTTCTTATGTTAATTTTATTTTTATTTAATAAATGCATTTTTTTCGTCAAATGTGTATTTTTGTTTTATTTAAATTAATTATTTAAATTTTGTTTCTATGGCTAAAACTAATTTCTCTAATGTTACGTTTGTCTTTTTGCGCTCTCCAACATCTCCTGCGCGTTTTTCTTCAGCTCCACCAGCTCCTCCTTAATTTCTCTCAAGACCAGAGTCTCCTCTGCCACCATTGCAGGCAGCCTGTGGTCAGTTGCCGCTTTGTCTTTGCTGCAGATTGCACCATCCATCCGTGGTCTTTTTGGGGACGGCTCTTCTACGTTCTCGTTCTTTTCAACGTGCTGCAGGATGCCATATGTTCTGGCACCAGCCACGCCATCATCCACCGCCTCGAACATGCTGCACAGGAGGGCTATTTCAGTGGCAGTGAGCGGCACCTGCTTGAAAGGCCCTCCTCATGTTGCTCTAGTGTCCCGCCTGCTATGCGCAATTTTCTTCTTGATGGCCTGCTTCCAGTCTTTCCGCACCTGTAATAGACAATGGTCATTAACATTTCCTAGTTCCTTTTTAAAAACTACTAACATTTCGCCACTCCTCTGCAGTTTTAATTGGAGGGCCCAAAGCATTCAATTGAAGCGCCAAGTCTGCAACCACAGCCACCCTGTCTCCTAAAGCGGCTGGCAATGTCCGGGTGCTCCTTCATTAAGGCCAAGAAAACTTCGTCCTGAGGCTTGCGATGCTTTCTCCTTAAAAAAAACACCAAGTTTATCAAAATTAAGAAAACAAACCAAATTTACTAACATTTTGAGCATTTTCAAAGTAAAACTACAACGGGCGGCAAATTTTTTCGCAATCTGCACAACAAGTACGCGAACGTTTGAGGTAAGGGAAGTTTTACTACACTCGCCCATCCCTTTCAGCGCTGCAGCCGTTACTTATTCTTTCTTTTGCTCACAAACACTGCAGTTTGTTACCCATGGCGAAATGAGATGTGTAATCTACATTGTAGATGTAAATGACAGATGTATCAAAAAAATGTAAAAATCACAATAAGTAACCTCATCGATGGTGATTTTGGATTCTGAACGATTTAATGTAGCTAAAAAGCCTGAAACACATTTGACGATGCATTTACGAGACAATATATACTTCCACAATCATTTTGGTAGTTGCGCCAATTTTCGCCTCCCTTGTACCATTCACTTCAGGAATAATTGTTGAACATATATTCCTGAGCTGGGTGTCAGGAATGTCTGGATCCACACTCGGTACCGATATGCAACTATCGATATAAATCTGTGGATTCCGATCATTTTGCTGGATACACGTGTCAGGAGAACATAAGCGAAAAATTCCTGCCACAGTTTTTTATGTATAAACTTTGACGGGAATTTTTCGATTCCGCGGTGCTGGATACTATCCTTGAATTGTTTCTGAACGCATGTAAATTCTTAATGAATCTCGTTCCATCGAAGGCTTAATTTTAAACTTTGATACTGTCATCCGTGAAGTTTTATTAGAAGTAGGAACTATTGCGGCCCATCGTAAATATGCGGTTCAAGTGTTTTTTTTTTACCTAATCAAAACGTATTTTCCATCCATTTCAATATGAATGCAAGTGGGCGTTAATAAATGGGTGGACTTAGTTGCTGGGAGCAAATACAAAAAGCGAGTGCGCAGGGGGCTTGCCCCATAGTGTTTATGTATGTAAATAATCCAGCCACGAAAATTTTAGTTGAAAATTGGAAATTGTTTATTGTTGAGCGGTAATACTCGTGCACGTACATGTATTTATATTTCCCTGTTTGGTACAACAGGCTTTATTTTTTCAAAACATGATCACTAACCTTTTTGCATTCTACTGTCTCTGAGAGAAGTTAGCTTACTCTCATAATCCGAACGGTTTTTATTACTTAAGGGAATTTTCCAGCAAATTCAGTATGCAAAATATCACTGAAGTTAGCCAAAGAAATATGTACTTATTGTTAAACAAGAAAATCCAGAGTAAAATTTTGTTTGTTTGTGGAAAACGGTCTCAAGCTTTTTTAAAACGACTACCTTATGCAGCTGTTGTGTGTCTACCATCAGGACAATGACCCTAAACAGACCAGCAAGGAATCTCGAAATTGGTTTGAGAACAGTGCATTTAATTTAATGTATTGGCATGCTTAGTCCCCAGATATGATTCAGCTTTGCGCTAAAGCTAAAAAATATGTTTCTAATAGCATCCATTATTGCAATATCTGCCCGGAAAGATGAGAAAACGTGGTGACCTTTAAAGGATTTTCTATCGTAACGCAGTTAATGGGTTCCTAGGCCGATTCAGCTCGACCATAGTTGTCTTTAATTAAAAACAGTCGGTGAAGGCAGAAGTTATTTTCCAAAAAATCGAAGCTGAAAATCTCACGTACATCTTTTGCTGCGGTGTCTCTCACTTAAATGTCTATTAAATTGGTCAGGCACTATTCAATAACATTTTTAAAGTCAAGAAAAAAGAAGAGGCATAGAAAAATACGATAGTACAGCAGGGACAGTCGGCCCCAAATTTTATTTTCTCTGCCTCTTCTTTCTTTTTTTCTAACTTTCTCAAACTTTCAAGTGCATTTTTCAGGTGTGGCCACAACAGGGTATATATGTACATACATGTATAGTTTATATAATTTTTATACCCGTACTCGAAGAGTTAAGGGGTATATTGTATTTGTGGTAAAAGTGGATGTGTGCAACGCAGAGAAGGAAACGTTTCCGACCCCATAAAGTACTTATAGTTTTGATCAGCATCAATAGCCGAGTCGATATATATCCATGTCTGTCTATCTGTCCGTCTTGTTGAGTGCCTAGATCTCAGAGACTATAAAAGCTAGAGCAACCAATTTATGTTTTTAGACTCATGTGATATGACACTGCTTCAAGTGTATTTCAAAATATTTCAAAATCCACAACACAGGACAAAAACCTGTGGGAGCCACAATTTTAAAAATTCGAAATCGTAAACACGAAGTATCGTAGGAAATGACCATATCTATCAGTATGCTAAATCTGATTAAAAGTGAATCAATTTTATAGCCAGAATGCAGAAATTAGTTTTCAGTTGCATCGCTCACCTCCTCTAGCCTGAGAACAGGCTACCCATTCCCGTTCTCGCTCGCATCTCGTTCTCTGCCTCGTTCAGTGCGCGAGCGCCCTCAAGCGGAGAATCAAAATGGTAGATGTAGAATCTACAGTTTGGATCAGGACTGCCCAGCCCATTGCTCCGCGAGGTCCTATGTTTTTGTAATTGCTCCCAGCATAGGAAACCAACTCTTGTATCCATACACAGCTTGTGCTGTGTACACAGAATACCGAATCCACACGTGCAAATAAAACTCGTGTGTAATAGGCTGTTCAGACTGGGGCTGCGTCATGCGTCTTGCTGGAGACACAGTTTTTTTACATTGTTAAGCATAGGGCTCTAGTGGTGGCAAAAAGTTGCGTCGCTTTCGGATGCATGTGCGTCTAATGAAAAGATTCGATTGCTTTTGCTCTTAACAGTACATTTTGGCACTCTTCTGACTATCAGCGAAACTATCAACACTAATAACAAAAACTTGCAGATCAAAAATCAAATTTTGTCGCAAAAATGTTAAGGTTGTGCGAAAAGGTAAAAATATACATACACGCTCCGGTTTTCTCCTTAAAAAAAACACCAAGTTTATCAAAATTAAGAAAACAAACCAAATTTACTAACATTTTGAGCATTTTCAAAGTAAAACTACAACGGGAGGCAAATTTTTTCGCAATCTGCACAACAAGTACGCGAACGTTTGAGGTAAGGGAAGTTTTACTACACTCGCCCATCCCTTTCAGCGCTGCAGCCGTTACTTATTCTTTCTTTTGCTCACAAACACTGCAGTTTGTTACCCATGGCGAAATGAGATGTGTAATCTACATTGTAGATGTAAATGACAGATGTATCAAAAAAATGTAAAAATCACAATAAGTAACCTCATCGATGGTGATTTTGGATTCTGAACGATTTAATGTAGCTAAAAAGCCTGAAACACATTTGACGATGCATTTACGAGACAATATATACTTCCACAATCATTTTGGTAGTTGCGCCAATTTTCGCCTCCATCTTGTACCATTCACTTCAGGAATAATTGTTGAACATATATTCCTGAGCTGGGTGTCAGGAATGTCTGGATCCACACTCGGTACCGATATGCAACTATCGATATAAATCTGTGGATTCCGATCATTTTGCTGGATACACGTGTCAGGAGAACATAAGCGAAAAATTCCTGCCACAGTTTTTTATGTATAAACTTTGACGGGAATTTTTCGATTCCGCGGTGCTGGATACTATCCTTGAATTGTTTCTGAACGCATGTAAATTCTTAATGAATCTCGTTCCATCGAAGGCTTAATTTTAAACTTTGATACTGTCATCCGTGAAGTTTTATTAGAAGTAGGAACTATTGCGGCCCATCGTAAATATGCGGTTCAAGTGTTTTTTTTTTACCTAATCAAAACGTATTTTCCATCCATTTCAATATGAATGCAAGTGGGCGTTAATAAATGGGTGGACTTAGTTGCTGGGAGCAAATACAAAAAGCGAGTGCGCAGGGGGCTTGCCCCATAGTGTTTATGTATGTAAATAATCCAGCCACGAAAATTTTAGTTGAAAATTGGAAATTGTTTATTGTTGAGCGGTAATACTCGTGCACGTACATGTTTTTATATTTCCCTGTTTGGTACAACAGGCTTTATTTTTTCAAAACATGATCACTAACCTTTTTGCATTCTACTGTCTCTGAGAGAAGTTAGCTTACTCTCATAATCCGAACGGTTTTTATTACTTAAGGGAATTTTCCAGCAAATTCAGTATGCAAAATATCACTGAAGTTAGCCAAAGAAATATGTACTTATTGTTAAACAAGAAAATCCAGAGTAAAATTTTGTTTGTTTGTGGAAAACGGTCTCAAGCTTTTTTAAAACGACTACCTTATGCAGCTGTTGTGTGTCTTCCATCAGGACAATGACCCTAAACAGACCAGCAAGGAATCTCGAAATTGGTTTGAGAACAGTGCATTTAATTTAATGTATTGGCATGCTTAGTCCCCAGATATGATTCAGCTTTGCGCTAAAGCTAAAAAATATGTTTCTAATAGCATGCATTATTGCAATATCTGCCCGGAAAGATGAGAAAACGTGGTGACCTTTAAAGGATTTTCTATCGTAACGCAGTTAATGGGTTCCTAGGCCGATTCAGCTCGACCATAGTTGTCTTTAATTAAAAACAGTCGGTGAAGGCAGAAGTTATTTTCCAAAAAATCGAAGCTGAAAATCTCACGTACATCTTTTGCTGCGGTGTCTCTCACTTAAATGTCTATTAAATTGGTCAGGCACTATTCAATAACATTTTTAAAGTCAAGAAAAAAGAAGAGGCATAGAAAAATACGATAGTACAGCAGGGACAGTCGGCCCCAAATTTTATTTTCTCTGCCTCTTCTTTCTTTTTTTCTAACTTTCTCAAACTTTCAAGTGCATTTTTCAGGTGTGGCCACAACAGGGTATATATGTACATACATGTATAGTTTATATAATTTTTATACCCGTACTCGAAGAGTTAAGGGGTATATTGTATTTGTGGTAAAAGTGGATGTGTGCAACGCAGAGAAGGAAACGTTTCCGACCCCATAAAGTACTTATAGTTTTGATCAGCATCAATAGCCGAGTCGATATATATCCATGTCTGTCTATCTGTCCGTCTTGTTGAGTGCCTAGATCTCAGAGACTATAAAAGCTAGAGCAACCAATTTATGTTTTTAGACTCATGTGATATGACACTGCTTCAAGTGTATTTCAAAATATTTCAAAATCCACAACACAGGACAAAAACCTGTGGGAGCCACAATTTTAAAAATTCGAAATCGTAAACACGAAGTATCGTAGGAAATGACCATATCTATCAGTATGCTAAATCTGATTAAAAGTGAATCAATTTTATAGCCAGAATGCAGAAATTAGTTTTCAGTTGCATCGCTCACCTCCTCTAGCCTGAGAACAGGCTACCCATTCCCGTTCTCGCTCGCATCTCGTTCTCTGCCTCGTTCAGTGCGCGAGCGCCCTCAAGCGGAGAATCAAAATGGTAGATGTAGAATCTACAGTTTGGATCAGGACTGCCCAGCCCATTGCTCCGCGAGGTCCTATGTTTTTGTAATTGCTCCCAGCATAGGAAACCAACTCTTGTATCCATACACAGCTTGTGCTGTGTACACAGAATACCGAATCCACACGTGCAAATAAAACTCGTGTGTAATAGGCTGTTCAGACTGGGGCTGCCTCATGCGTCTTGCTGGAGACACAGTTTTTTTACATTGTTAAGCATAGGGCTCTAGTGGTGGCAAAAAGTTGCGTCGCTTTCGGATGCATGTGCGTCTAATGAAAAGATTCGATTGCTTTTGCTCTTAACAGTACATTTTGGCACTCTTCTGACTATCAGCGAAACTATCAACACTAATAACAAAAACTTGCAGATCAAAAATCAAATTTTGTCGCAAAAATGTTAAGGTTGTGCGAAAAGGTAAAAATATACATACACGCTCCGGTTTTCACATTCACTTTGCCTTTTACTTTTCAGCAAAAAGTATGACTTTTCATTTCGAGACGCTCTGGAATCCACTTTTATGAATTCGTTTACTCTTTGTACTGTTAAGCGCGAAATTTACTGCTGTTATAACCACGCGTTAGTGCCAGCTCATACAAAAAGGGCTCTGTTATGTTTAACAGAGACTTATCGATAGCCAAATCGGGCTGCCACAGCTGTTCGAAGCAATTCACTTTTTGTTTTTGCCCTGACCAATTTAGCAGATCCAATTTTGAGGTTGGTTTAAACAAAAATTATTTATAGAAAGGGTATAAATTCATGTCAATCAGGCAGGCTCCGGCTTTCATTTTCACCAAAAAAATGTGATTTACTTTTTAAAACGAAAAGTTAGGCGCTCCCGCACACGTGAAATGCATGACTTTTACGTTTTGAAAACGGCAACAAATTCGTCGCTGAAATGAAAAGTAAACGTCTTTTTATACAACTAAACAAATCTTAATTGCAAAAGGAAAAAAATAAATTGAAGTCTTTAATGAGTTTCATAACAAAATTACATGTATTCGGTCAAACAAAATGCTGGATGTATTTGGTTGAATAACAAAAGCGAGGATTACCTCATGCACATATTTTAATTTGGTTAGTAGCATAATACGCCCTGAGGAAATAAATAGTGCAATTTCAAGGGAAATTTCAGATCCGCTTACTAATCACTGTATTACTGTTCGAAATAGTTACCAAAAACATGATTCTTGACCCATGCGGTGATCGGAATGGCTTATCACCTTGCATGAAAGATGGAAAATGTACAAAGCGTTTTCCAAAAAAATTCACAAACGTCGATGGATATCCAATATATCGAGGAAGAAATTTTGATAATGGTGGACAATCATTTCTGATAAAAATCAAAAACGTAGAAATTGACATTGACAATAGATGGGTTGTACCATATTCTCCTCTGTTGAGCAAAACATTCAAGGCAAATACATTTGTAAGTATGTGAATAAAGGCAGCGATATGGCTGTGTTTAAAATACAATATAGTGATGTGAATGCTTATCGATTAAATGAAAACGACGAAATTATGCGATACCAAATTGGCCGATATATCAGCTCAAATGAAGCTATCTGGCGTATCTTTGGTTTCCAAATTCATGAACGGGAACCAGGAGAAAAACATTTAGCAATTCATCTTGAAAATGGACAGCGTGTATTTTTCACCAACTAGACAGCAGTTGAGCGTGCCATGAATCCAACTAAAACTACACTTACGGAATTTTTTGAATTGTGTAATCGTGAAGATACATTCGGTTCCTTTGCACGAACATTAATATATTCCGAAGTACATGGAATCAAACAAAAAAATTGATGCCCCGAAAGCAAGGAACACCCATCGATGCGTACCCAAGAATATTCAAGCCAAATACTTTGGGCAGATTATATACAGTCAACAGACTGAGTGTTTCTATCTTCGACTGTTGTTGATTAATGTCACCGGACAATTGTCTTTTCAAAATATAAGTCAAGTGAATGGACAGCAGTATCCAACTTATAAAGATGCATGCCTTGCACTTGGATTATTTGAAGATGATAATCACTGGGACAATATGCTTGCTGAAGCAGCATTGGGCTGTACAGCAACACAAATTCGTCTACTATTCGCTATAGTGTTGACTTCATGTTTTCCGGGACGAGCAATGACAGATGATACATTGTATAAAAATCGTACTACAATTTGAATGATCGAACGATTACATTTAGCGACGCAATGTACAATAAAGCATGCAAATTTACCAATAAGTCATTTCGGTATGAGTTCGCCAAATCGATATGATTTAATGAACACCGAAATGATTCGTGAACTTCAGTACACAACTGCAGAAGCTGAAGCGATTGTTGCTCGCGATTTCCCATCACTAAATCAAGAACAAAAAATTATTTATGGCAGTTTCGATGAGAAGCTGGATTTTTTTGTTTTGATGCACCAGGAGGAACTGGGAAAACATTTCTCATTTCACTAATTCTTGCAGAAAAAGGATCAAGAAAGGGAATCGCATTGGCAGTTGCATCATCTGGCATTGCAGCAACTTTATTGGATGGAGGCAGAACAGCATTCAGCATTTAAGCTGCAAATAAATATTAAAAAAAAAACCAGACGCAGCGTACAAGATACAAAAAATTCATCAATGGCAAAAGTACTAAAACAATGCAAAATTATCATTTAATTTATTATTTATTAAGGTTATTTATTATTTATTTTTAATTTATAATTTTTTTTAAATTTATTATTTATTTTTATTATTAGATTATTATTATTAAAGATGAAATGATTATGAAACAGAAAAGAATAGCGGGGCGGTAATGAGTCTCAACTATAATTTTGTACTGACTCAAATCCATAGATGAAGTCGAGCCCATAAGGGAATTAGAAGATCACGCAATGCGACGCTCCAATACAAAGACGGTGCACATCGATGTATTCGTGTGCAGCTGCGCGTTTTGGCTATACGTGTGAGAACGTTACAGTTAAGGTTTTTATACCCGTACTCAAAAAGAGTTAAGGGGTATACTGTATTTGTGTTTTTTTTTTTTTTTTTTGTATTCATTTATTTCTCTATAACCTTAGCTTAGCTTACCCTAGTAACAGTTAACAAATAGGGGGTGGTGGACAGGGGACTGATGAGGATAGGGGTCGTGCGTCTAGCGGTACTGCCGCAAGGCATTGCTTCGCCGCCGCGAGGACACCTACTCCGTCCGCTCCTTCCGCCTTCTCTCCAATGATCGCAGCGACCTCATTACGCTAGAGGCGAACACTGCTGCTGCTTCCCAAGTTCTCTGGTCTGCCAGCATCAACGGCACCAGAGATCCCGCGGTTACCCTGGACCCTGCAACGGCTTCCAGCTCCTGCCGCTCGTATTGGAATCTGTGGCAGTCAAAAAGGATATGGTGTGCATCCTCCACTATGCCAGTGCCACACTCTGGGCACCAATCCTCCGTGTCGTGCCCGAAGCGCTTGAGGTAGCTGCGGAAGCAGCCATGCCCGCTCAGAGCCTGGGTGAGGTAGTAATCCACCTGCCCGTGCTTCCTTCCGACCCAGCACGAAATGCGCGGGATGAGGGAGTGCGTCCAGCGCCCTTTTTGGGAGCTGTCCAACCTCCTCTGCCAATTCTCCATGCTGCTCCTTCTGGCGGCAGCCTTCAGCTCTGCCTTGCTGATTGCTGCTTCTCCGTCCTGCGTGGCTTCGTGAATATCCTTGCGCTCCCGGATCAGCTCCCCGAGAGGAATCTGCCCGGCGATGACCAGCGCTGCCTCGTCAGAGATGGTTCGGAACGCGCATGCGCTTCTAATGGCGCATAGCCGATACGTGGCCTCCGGCCCTCGCATATAGCTCTTCACCTTGGCGGCCTTCGCCCACACCGGCGCGGCGTAGAGCATTTGCGCCGTCACGACGCTCGTCAGCAGCTTCCTCGTTGCCTGCTTTGGGCCTCTGGTGTTGAGCAGCAACCTCGAGAGCGATCCTGCGGTTCCGCTGGCCTTCTTGTTGACGTACTCCAGGTGCTCCTTGAATGACAGCCTCGTGTCTATGTGGACCCCCAGGTACTTGATCGACCTTTGGGAGGTGATCGTGGTCCCTCCGACCTGCACAGTGGCAGTCTCCACCGCTTTCCGGCTCGATATGAGCACCGCCTCCGTCTTGTGGGCCGCCAGCTCGAGACCTGCTACCGCTAGCCATGACTCCACGGCTTGGATAGCCTCGTTGGCGAGGTTCTCCACGGCAGCGAGGTCCTTTGCTACCACCACTATCGCGACGTCGTCCGCGAATCCTACCAAGCTTGTGCTGGCTGGCATCGGCAACCTCAAAACTCCATCATACATGGCGTTCCAGAGCAGGGGTCCCAGAACGGAGACCTGCGGGACTCCGGCTGAGACTTCGTATGCCATGGAACCCAGACTCGTGTCCCACGTCAACACCCTGTCGCTGAAATAGCTGTGTGCTATATTCAGCAGGTAGCCCGGGATGTTGAACCCTCTCAGGGCCTCCAGCGTTCGGCTCCAATCGGCCGAGTTGAAGGCGTTCCTTATATCCAGTGTCACGACCAGACAGTAGGACTTGGTCCCACCTCTCCACCTGGATCCAGCGCATGCCTCCTTCGCCGTTTGAACGACCCTTGAGATGGCGTCCAACGTAGATCGTCCCCTCCTGAACCCGTATTGGTCCGGGGAGAGACCGCCTGCAGCTTCGATGGCTGCGCCCAGCCTCGTTGCTCGTTGCCCTCTCGAAAACCTTCCCGATCGTGTCCAGGAGGCAGATGGGCCTGTAGGAGGAGGCCTCTCCTGGTGGCTTGCCCGGCTTGGCCAGCAGTAGCAGCCGTTGCCTTTTCCACCTTTCGGGGAACGTGCCCTCCTGTAGGCACTGGTTGAAAAGGCCAGCCACTTCAGTCGGGAGCAGCGATAGTGCCAGCTTCAGCGCTCTATTGGGGATCGCGTCCGGGCCCGGTGCCTTCTTGGGCTTAAGGTGCCTGCCCGCCTGTCGTACCTCGTCTTCCGTGACCTCGGAGATCTCGCCTAGGCCAATCTCGGACCGTGTAAAGCTCTCGACGCGTTGTCCTCTGACAATTTCCTCCAGTACCACGGGATCAGTTGGGGCTTTGCCGCCCGCGTTGAGCCTCTTCACCACCATTCTGTAGGCGCCTCCCCAGGGATCTTCGTCGGCTGCGTCGCACAGCTTGAGGAAACATTCCCGCTTGCTGTCCCTGATGGAGGTCGTGAAGTCCTTCCTGGCCGCTTTGTAGCGCTCGTTACAGAGGTCTAGCCGAGACGTGCCCCTGGCGCGTTGTAGCAGCCTTCTGGCGCGGATGCATGCTCTGCGGAGTTCTGCGATCTCCTCGCTCCACCAGAACACCGGCACGTGGTGCTTCCGGAATGACCGCCTCGGGAGCATGCTTTGGTCGCATGCACCTTCCACTGCGGCAGCCAGTCTGTTCGCCCTCTCGTTGGCTCCGTCCGTCTCGATTGCCGAGAAGCTTTCCAGCGCGCCTGCAAAGGGCTGCGTCCTCAGGGTGTCTGGCCGGTACGCCTTCCTCTGCCGGGGTGGAGTCCCTCCCCCTCGCCTGGGCATGCCTACTGAACACTCGATGGCCTCGTGGTCGCTGGCGGTGTAGACATCGCTGATCCTCCATCGGGCTTGGCGTGCCAGCGAGCTGCTGACGTAGGTGAGGTCGATTACTGACCCCGCGCCTGCCCTATTGAAGGTCTGTCGGGACCCTTCATTCAGCAGGACCACATCCAGCGAGGCGAAAGCCTCCAGCACAGTGCGGCCCCTGGCATTTGTTCGGGTGGACCCCCATTCGTGGGCCCAGGCGTTGAAGTCGCCCCCGACCAATACGCTGCTCCGTCCTCGCAGGTCACTGCTCAGCTCATCCAGGATACGGCTGAAGGTGTCCAACGAGAGGCTGGGCGCCAGGTAGCAGCTGTACAGCCAAGTGCCGCCTACGTTTGCTCGGACGAACCCTTCCGCCGACTTGATATCGCGCAGCAGTGGCGCGTCAGCTCCGCAGAGCCACAGGGCCGCTTTGCCAGAGCGGTCCGTGGCCCATTCGCTGCTGCTGCCCACCTTATAAGGCTCGCTGAGGATGGCCACCTCCGAGCCCAGCTCGCGCACAGTTTGCGCCAGGAGATCCTGCGCAGCTCTGCAGTGATTCAGGTTGAGTTGAATCACCCGCATCGTGGTCTGGAGCTTCCGACCCCGCTGCTTGAGGCTGGACAGATTTTGCTGCCTGCCTGGTGCCTGACCTCCTTTTTGCCAGCTGCTGAGCAGATGAAGCACGATGGCTCTTTGCTGCACTCGGCTGCCTTATACTTGCCGCATGCTTGCACTACGATCGCGTCTGGTCGTGCGCGGCGTGCAGGCCTCGGCTTTTTGGCTACCAATCTCCAGGCGCTCTCCGGGTTCTCTGCGCTCTCGGGCTTCTTGGCGACGCTGTGGGTCGTGTGCTCTTCTTGGGGCTCCGTTTGGGGCTTCCTTCGGGTCCTCCTAGGTGCTGCGGCGCTTTTCCGCTGTACTGGACGCGGGGGTGGCAGAGCCAGCTCCGCTACCAGGCTTTCCTCCACGGCCGGCTGGCTTAGCCTTCGCCACGGCTCCGTTTGCGCTGCTGCCTCCTTGGTCCAGACTTTCGTCGTCTGCTGCTCCTTCTCGGCGCTCTGTGTTCTCTGTCGGCATTTCGAGCACAGGGTTTCAGCGTCGTGGCCTTCCTGCCTGACGCCTTCTCCCTTGTCGGCTGCTCGCCTGGCTCCTGGGTGGCCTTACTCTTCTTTGGCGGCGTCGTTCTCTGGGAGCTTGCCGGGCTGGCAGGATCTCTCGTCCTCTTCGGGGTCTCCCTCGAGTCCGGGTCCGTGCTCTGTCCCTGCTCTGCCGGCGTCGACGTGGGTTCTGGCGAGCGGCTGAGCTTGCTGCCCCTTCCGAACACCGATGCGTCGATATCAGTCGCCTCTATCGAAGCTTGGCTTGGCGATCTTGCCAGTGCCGAGCTTCCCACGAAGGGATTTTCTGCGTCCATCTCTTCTGCTCCTAGGGCTGCACAGGTGGCTCCCGCGCTGGCCACAGATCTCCCCTTGGCTTAACGATGGGAGATATACCGCCCCTCCCCGGTCCCCGACGTCCCGTTGACCGGGACACCGCCTGAGCGGGGGATCGGAGGTTGGTCGGAACCGTGGACCTTTTCCCACGTGCCACCTGTGCTGCCTTGTTGAGCCTAGAAGTATGCAATTTCCTTGCTTATCTCGAGGCCTGGGGGTATGCAAGGCTTTTGCGTGATCTGAAAATTCTTGCACCCTGGCAGCTGCTGCCTGCTACGGTGCAGTCGTAGCCGATGGGTGCCAGCTGGTAGTTTTATGCACTACCCAGCACTATCAACCGCAGTCAGCTGTTTGGCGAGTCGGCGAGGAAAGAAAATAACAAAATTGCGCGTGGAATTACGTTTTGTTGTTGCGTGGTGGGAGAATACCAAAAGAGAGCGAGGAACAGTGTTCAAGTGTCCCCTCCGCCCCTCCTCCTGGGATTTAAGCACCGCTTATAGCCTGGTAAAAAGCGCTCGGAGATGTTCCCCTGGCGCGTAGGCCTGGCTCGGTACGTACCCCCCCCTGCCCTTGTATTTCCTCTCTCTCACTATTTCCCAGTTTTTAGGGTGGATCTTCGCCTAGACTTGGTGCACTCACTGGAGGTTTCTTAAAACGCGACCGTACACTTCGGTGACAACTCCCGTCTCCACTGTATTTGTGGTAAAAGTGGATGTGTGTAACGCAGAGAAGGAAAATTTTCCGACCCCATAAAGTATATATATTCTTGATCAGTATCAATAGCCGAGTCGATAGAGCCATGTCTGTCTGTCCGTCTGTCTGTCTGTCTGTCCGTCCCGATGAGCGCCTGGATCTCAGAGACTATAAAAGCTAGAGAAACCAAATTTTGTTTCCAGACTCATGTGATATCACACTGTTACAAGTGTATTTCAAAGTTTCGCCCCGCCCTCTTCCGCCTTCACAAAGAACGAAAATCTGTCGCATCCACAATTTTGAAGATACGATAAAACTAAAACGCAGTATCGTAGAGAATGACCATATCTATCAGATTGCCGAATCTGAACTAGATCGGATCATTATTATAGCCAGAATAAAGAAATTAATTTTCAGTTGCTTCCCCACCTCCTCTGGCGCTGCTGACGCTACTCATTCTCTATCTCGCTCGCACACACTCTGCCCTGTGCAATGCGCGAGCAACCCCTAGCGGAGGAGATGTAGAATCTAAATGGTAGATGTAGAATATTTGTTCTAGATGTATTATCTACATTTTACATGTAGATGTAGTTAACAAATGTAGCAAAAAAATGTAAAATTTAAAATTTTTTTTTTAATTTCATTCATAGGCTCATAAATTTATATACTGACTGAGTACGGGTATAAAAGTAGAGTCGCGACTAGAAGCGACTCACGTTCCTTCTCGTTTACATTAGCATTAAGAACAGCGGGAAAAACAATTAAATGAATGTATATTGACCTAAAACTAAGCGACTAATTTCTCCACAAAATGATATAATAATGATACATTAAAAAGGGTATGTTATATGTTACATACATATATCATAATAGTTTTAAATGATTTAATTTCTTAATGGATTTTTTTTTATTTAGTTATTTATTGTTTGAAGATTATGTACACTACTCAACACGACATTTCCGCTGTGGCCCAAAATGACTTTTTCTAATATATTTTGGGATTTTTAATTTTTTAAAGAATTATGGTTTTTTTTCATGGTTTAGTTTTTTTTAAAGATTTTTATTTTAAAATCTGGTATATTTTTTCAGAGGTAGTGCTTCTATTTTTCACATAATATTTAATGAAAATAATTTGGAGTGTTACATACATATGTATATACGAGACAGAAATGAAATTATATAAATTAAAACAAAAAATAAATGTTTAATAAAGAAGAATAAATAACATTAGAATAATTGGGGGTTGCCCCCCTAGTCTATATATATCTATATATGCCACAGTAAAGCGTGGCCGGGTACAGCAAGTATAAAAGTAAAATTTTTGCCGTTACGGACGTTATACACTTTGCTATTCGTATATTTAAAAAAAAGTGTAATAAAGGTTTTTTTTTTCATCAGAATAAAGTGCATAACAAACTCTTTTTAAAAATCTACATATTTTGGAAAACAAAATTGTTAAATTCATTCTGTTAAAATAAAACGAGGAAGAACGTGTGAGTCGCTTCTAGTCGCGAATCTTCTTTTATAACCGTACCCAGTCAGTATATAAATTTGTGAGCTTACGATTGAAAAGTTTAATGGAATTTTTAAATATTTTACATGCTTTTGGCGCAATTTTGTATCTACATCTAAAAGGAAGATTATACATATAGAACAAATATTCTAAATCTACCATTTAGAGCCTACATCTCCTCCGCGAGATGGCGCTCGCGCATTGCACAGGGCATTGCACAGTGGGAGCGAGAAAGAGAATAGGTAGCGTCAGCAGCGCCAGCGGAGGCGGGGGAAGCAACAGAAAATTAATTTCTTGATTCTGGCTATAATAATGATCCGATCTGTACCAGATTTGGCAATCTGGTAGATATGGTCATTTTCTACGATACTGCGTTTTTAGATATATCGTATCTTTCCTTTGTGAAGGCGGAAAGGGGCGTGGCAAAGTATTGAAAAAACTTGATTTCGTGTGATAGCACATGAGTCTGGAAATAAAATTTGGTTGCTCTAGTTTTTATAGTCTCTGAGAACTAGGCGTCAAACAAGACGGACGGACGGTTAGACAGACATGGCTCTATCGGCTCGTCGGCTATTGATGCTGATCAAGAATATATATATTCTATTGGGTCGGAAACGTTTTCGTCTCTGCGTTACACACGTCCACTTAAACCACAAATACAATATACTCCTTAACTCTTTTTGAGTACGGGTATAAAAACCCGATTTTCCGTTACGGATGTTACACACAGAGTTCCCAATTCTAGTTCACATTTTTTATACCCGTACTCAAAAAGAGTTAAGGGGTATACTGTATTTGTGGTAAAAGTGGATGTGTGTAACACAGAAGGAAAATTTTCCGACCCCATAAAGTATATATATTCTTGATCAGTATCAATAGCCGAGTCGATAGAGCCATGTCTGTCTGTCCGTCTGGCCGTCTGTCCGTCTGTCCGTCCTGATGAGCGCCTCGTTCTCAGAGACGATTAAAGCTAGAGCAACGAAATTTTTATTCCAGACTTATGTGATATCACACTGTTACAAGTGTATTTCAAAATTTCGCCCCGCCCCCTTCCGCCTTCACAAAAGACGAAAATCTGTGGCATCCACAATTTTAAACAAACGATAAAACTAAAAACGCAGTATCGTAAAGAATGACCATATCTACCAGATTGCTAAATCCGGTACAGATCGGATCATTATTATGGCCAGAATGAAGAAATTAATTTTCAGTTGCTTCCCCCACCTCCTCTGGCGACGCTGACGCTATTCATTCTCTTTCTCGTTCGCACACACTCTGCCCTGTGCAACGCGCAAGCAACCCCTAGCGGAGGAGATGTAGATTCTAAATGGTAGATGTAGAATATTTGTTCGATGTATTATCTACATTTTACATGTAGATGTAGTTAACAAATGTAGCAAAAAAATGTAAAATGTAAAATTACAAATTTTTTTTTAAATTTCAATCATAAGTTCACAAATTTATATACTGTCTGAGTACGGGTATAAAAGTAGAGACGCGACTAGAAGCGACTCACGTTCCTTCTCGTTTAATATATGTTAGATATCTAAAAAGTACAAGTACTATCTTAAATAAAATACGCTCGATGCTGAAACGACTGTCTGCCCATATTTTCCACCATGGAAAATAACTTTTTTTTTACAAGAATAAATGTAAGCAATAGTTACGTGTAGGTTAGCCTCTGCCAAGAACAAACAAACCACCGTGAAACCATTTTGCTCATATTTTTTGAAGCTTGAATATGGATCGTATTATTCCATAAAAAAAATTGGATTTTGGACAACTTTGAATTTCTGCCTTTGGTTTACAAATTTTCGGTTTAGCCAATATATGTATGAACTGCATTTGCCGGTCCGGGCTCGCCCCTCTCCCAGTCCTCTCTAAGCGGGATAGATACCTAAAAAGCAGAGCTCGCAAATAACTGTCGACCGTTTTTCCCTTTGCGGTCTGCTCAGGAGCATAACCGAAAAACCCATGCACGCTTGCTCTCTCTCCGAGCAGAACCCTTCGTGTCTCTTCGTTTCGGTCTTCGGTTGATGGTTCTCAGTTGAGCTGTTCGTGTTATGCTCGTTCAATAACAAACTCATAGAGAGCGATCCGACTGGCGCTCGCACATAAAGAGTCACCAGAAGAGCAGAACAATAAAGGGCTCAGCGTAAACGGTCTTTTTTGTGTATATTTTGTTTTTGTGTCTGCAGCTGTAAGTATGTATGTATGTATGTTCGTATGTACGAAGCGCAAGTGTGGCTTGTGACCGACAAGCCGAAATAGACACCTTACTCGCACATACACGCACACAAACGCAAAAGACTTTTATTTTCTTCGCTCGCGACAGAACGGTCCGTGAATGAGCAGAGCAGAAGGGCAGCAAAAAAACCGGTTTTTGGTTGAGCAAAGACCGATTTTTTCGAGAGCCGTTGGGAACGGTTCTTCTCTGACTTTTTGCTAAAAGGTTTTGAAATAACAGTTATTTTCGGACAACAACAAACGGTCGACAGTTCTTTGCGAGCTCTGCTAAAAAGGCGTCGAGAGATAATCAATGGGTATACAGTAATCAGTTCTCTTTGGTAGTTCCTGGTGTCTTGTCAGGATACCCGAGTATCCAAACGAGGATGATTTCCAGATTGGTCTCCCTCATTCGGAGAGTGTTGCTACCTTCGTCCCCATGATATCTACGGGAATAAGGTGCAACATTGTATCCAGGGTAACGGCCGGGGTAGTGCGTATTCCACCGGTAATACATAGCCCTGTCATGCGTTGAACTCGGTTGAGCTTTTGTAGACAAGGTCTGTTGTCAAGTACTGGTCACCATACTACCACTCCATATTGCATGATTGGTCTGATAATGGCGGTGTAGAGTCACCGAACTATATACTGGGTCATACCCCATTTCAGTCCGATGGTTTTCCTACAGTTATAAGGGGCCACTGTGGCCTTCTTTACCATATCCTCTATACTCAGTTTCCATTCAAGCTTCCTATCGAGGATCAGGCCAAGATACTTGTCTTTATTGCTAAACACTAGCACTTCTCCGCATAGTTTTGGGGGAGTAAGTATTGGAATCTTGTACTTCCTAGTGAATATTACTAGATCCGTTTTTGACGGGCTAACACCTAGCCCGCATTTGTCTGCCCATGGCGACAGTTTTGTGAGAGTGCTAGTCATGCACTCACATAGTGTCTGTGGAAACTTTCCAAAGAGCGCTATGGCAACATTATCAGCGTACGACACCACGCAGCATCCACCCCACAACATCTCCCGCGGACGTTGACATCCCCAGTGAGGCCTCAACGGTCCTGCATTGAAGCATCTGATCAATAAGACTCACCGTCCAGGAATGAAGCGCCTTCTATGTATAAGAAGGCTACTAAGATGTATTCTTTACAGTTGAGGGACGCTTCGATTATCGATGTGATCGCGTGTAGAGCCGTTTTGGTGGATCTTCATTTCCGATAGGCATACTGAGAGTCAGAGATTAGATTGGGAGGAATACTCGTCCTGAGATGCAGCCCTAAAAGCCGTTCCATCGTCTTCAAAAAAAAGGACGAAAGACTTACGGGTCTGAAATCTTTGGGAGCATAGTGCGAGGGCCTTGGGTATAAAAACGACGAAAGCAATGCACACACTTTCGCACCACTCGAGTGCACTCTCGCCGCGCATTTATCAACCAGATTTCCTGCCAGAGAGGACCAATGATTGTTTTCACGTTTGAGTGACAATTTTCTAAATGCAAGTTGTGACGTCGCTTCGGCCGGCGTATGCTCACCCCGCCGGGTTCTCAGAAATTTGTTAGGTTTCTGGCTGTGGTAGTTGACAGAGATCCCTCGGTGCAAGAAAAAAGCAAGAGTGGGAAGTAAAGAAAAAAGGTTGTTTTATTGTTCTTAATTGTACTGAGTTGGACACAGGCGGGATCATCGTAGTCAATCGTGTTCCTTCGGGGTCTTCCTTCAGTATTGGCTACTCGGCCGCACGTGGCTCATTGCTGCGTGCTGCGTTGAGTGGGCGTCGCGGGTGACTCGAAGGTTTTTCTAGTGAGATTATGGATGCGGAGGTTTGGACACGCTCCGAGGAGAAGATTGATGCGGAGGTTTGGACACGCTCCGAGGAGAAGATCATTGCGGAGGTTTGGACACACTCTGGAGAAGATTCAGAGGTTTGGACACACTCTGGGAAAGAGAGGAAAAGTATTAAGCAGAACGAGTGGAAAGGTAGATATTACCAGGGACCGAAAATAATCATTATTTTTTTTTTCAAATGCAAATATCACTCATTGTAATGGACATAGAAAAAAAAAATTGTACCCAAATCTTAAGTTTTGTACAATCTATGCGTTTTCAGAATGATTTTTAAATTTATGATTTTATCTTTTATCTTCAAACATAATCATTAGATTTGAGTAAAAAAAATAAAAATTTCAAATAATAATTATTTTTGATCAAAAAAAAAAAAATAATAATAATGATTATTAATGATTTTTATTTTTTTCGATTAAAATAAAACTCAACAGTAAATAATGGGTTCCGTGTTAGAATTTTCACCAATATTATTTCATATCCTTGTATAAGGACCACAAAGCTACCCCACAGTACCATTGTTTTTAATTATTGCGCCAAGACAACCAATCTCGTGCCAAAGTAATAGCTTGGCGACACAAAAGGTCTGCTGCATCAAAACAAACATATTAAGAACGAGCTTAGAAAGAAAAGAGGTGATAGAACGAGACCATAAATTTTAACTGCGCTTGACTATGCTCTTATCTATTTATACCCATTAATCGTAGAGTGAAAGTGTATACTAGATTCGTTGAAAAGTATGTAACAGGTAAAAGGAAGGGTTTCCGATCGTGTGATGTGTATATATTCTTGATCAGAATCACTAGCCGAGTCGATCTGTCCATGTTCGTCTGTCTGTCCGTCCGTATAAACTTCAAGATCTGGGGAACTATAAACACTATGAAGTTAAGATTAAGCGTTTCCTTTTCGTCGCACTCCCTTTAGCTGAGTAAGGGGTATCTGATAGTCTAGGAACTTGACTATAGCGCCCTCTTTTGTTTTAGGAATGCTTATCTTACGCCGCGAGTGTCTATAAATTGCTGCAAATGTTTTGCTCATCATTCTAAATCGTGTATCACAAGTGCCGCTGTCAAAAATGATGGTTTGTTACGCCAGGGCTTTCCGAGTTGGACTACCCCGTTCGATCTGGCGATCCTCCTTTTATTGCCGGCGATCAGCTGTTGGTGGCCCGATATGGGCCTAACGTGTTTTGCTCTTGCCATAATTGCTGCGCTTTGTGTTGTGGCGATGGGTGTCAAAAAGTTCCTTAGATACAATTCGACAATCTGGTTTTTACAAACGAGCTAAATTTAAATTTATAGGAGCGTGAAGCAGTCTTCGCCCGAATAAGTGAAAATCTTCTCCCTGCTTCAAAAAACTTTTGGACAAAAGCAGTCATCATCTGAAAACTTGGCTGTAATACATGTCCCTTTTTATACCCGTACTCAAAAAGAGTTAAGGGGTGGGGTATACTGTATTTGTGGTAAAAGTGGATGTGTGTAACGCAGAGAAGGAAAATTTTCCGACCCCATAAAGTATATATATTCTTGATCTGTATCAATAGCCGAGTCGATAGAGCCATGTCTGTCTGCCCGTCCGTCTGTCTGTCTGTCTGTCTCGATAAGCGCCTAGTTCTCAGAGACTACAAGAGCTAGAGCAACAAAATTTTGTTTCAGAACTCATGTGATATCACACTGCTACAAGTGTATTTCAAAATTTCGCCCCGCCCCCTTCCGCCACCACAAAAGACGAAATCTGTGACAGCCACAATTTTAAAGATACGATAAAACTAAAAACGCAGTATCGTAGAGAATGACTATATCTATCAGATTGCCGAATCTGAATCAGATCGGATCACAATTATAGCCAGAATAAAGAAATTAATTTTCAGTTGCTTCCCTCCCCCACCTCCTCTGGCGCTGCTTACGCTACTCATTCTCTTTCTCGCTCGCACACACTCTGCCCTGTGCAATGCGCGAGCGCCCTCTCGCGGAGGAGATGTATAATTTAAATGGTAGATGTACAATATTTATTCTAGATGTATAATCTACATTTCAGATGTAGATTTAGTTAACAAATGTAGCAAAAAAATGTAAAATGTAAAATTTTGAAATTTCTATTTAAATTTCAATCATAAGCTCACAAATTTATATACTGACTGAGAACGGGTATAAAAGTAGAGTCGCGACTAGAAGCGACTCACCTCACGTTCCTTCTTGTTTTATATTTTTTTACTCGTCTTTAAAACATTTTCTCTGCATAACTTCCATTAATTTTATTGACGATAGTTGCAACTCCCTCGTTGTCAGTTCTAGCCTTGGTATGGTTTTTGTTTTTAGTGGAGCCACTCTCGTTTTCGCTGCTAGCAATTAACAATAGACGGATAGACAATACCCTTTTCGATTGATCGAATATAAAGGCAACAACCGTATGATTTACTGAATGCGTCTGCGAATCTTTGGACTTGAACAGCTGAGCCCCCACTGACATAAGTGAACCTTGCCACTGCAAAAGATTTAGCAAATTCTTATATATAAGTTATCCGCTATTCCTAAAATGTTTGAACAAATTTTAATTTCAAAATCTCTGCAAATCACTTATATTTCCATCTCAACAACGACGATCAACAACCACGAATTTATTAGTTTACCTCTTTTATCATTAAAGGCTTCCAAGGTAACTTTCAGACGGATGTTATCTACACTGATTTCAGTCAAGCATTAGACTCTATAAACCACTCCCTTCTAGCACAAAACCTGACCTTTTAGGGTTTCCGCCTAATCTTTTGAGATGGATTTCTAGCTACCTTCGTTCTAGTTATCAACGAGTCCTCTTCAGTCATGGTGTTGTGCCAATATGTTACACCTAAATGCCTCTAAATGCAAAGTTATGACGTTTCATCGCTCCAGACCCATGTTGGCTCCTTACACCCTCTGCGGTGGTTCTCTTGAGAGAATTACATTGGTTGATGATCTTGGTGTTAAACTAGACCCCAAGTTAAAGTTTTCTGAACACATTTCTACCATGGTAAATAAGGCCATGGGCGTGCTTGGTTTTATAAAAAGGTGGTCAAAGGAGTTTGACGATCCCTATATAACGAATATATAACAATATTCTGTGTCTCCCTATGACGAACTCCAAATTCTTGGAAGCAACGAATGGCACTCAAAACGTAAGTCTAGCGCGTTCCCTCTTTCTCCTCATTGATTTGGAACGAAACCTACCTTATTTCTCTTTAAAAAAAAGAGTCTAGATCAAACGTCGAAAACTACCGTGGTATTGAAATACTATCTGCTATTCTAAAGCTGCTAAAGCACTATGTTCATCATGAATTGCAACACGTCTGCCGTAGTTTAATATACCCGTCGCAACATGGTTTTTTTAGACATCCATCATAGAGTTCTCGTCTCTTATCAACCGAGGCTTTCATAGCTGCTTACAAACTGATGTAATTTTTACAGATTTTAGCAAACTTTTTGATTCTGCTAATCATAAATTGCTGATCCATAAACTCTCTTTGTTGGGGTTTCCTCCAAATCTCGTAAATTGGACATCGTCGTATCTGTCGAACCCCACACAGCGTGTTGTGTACTCTAATGTTTTGTCAAATGTCGTGAATTTAACCTCTGGTGTTCCTCAAGGAAGTCATTTAGGTCCGCTGCTGTTCAATCTGTTTGTGAATGACCTACATACCTCAAGTTATTTTGCACTCTGTTACATTAATGTATGCTGATGACGTACAAATTTGTTTTTCCTATTCCGATTGGTACTTGCACACTCGCCTTCAAATTGACCTGGACGAATTAAACAAGTGGTGTTCGTCTAACCTACTGTTTTTTAATCATTCTAAGTGAAAACTTATGAAGTTTCACCGCCGTGCTGCACATTTGGTCTCCTACTCTCTAGGACATCGTGCTCTGGATTGAATTTCCACATCAAATGACCTAGGATTCCTGTTTGATCATAAGCTATGCTTTAACTGCCATATTGCTGTTACGGTGAACAAAGGTAGTTTTAGCGTTCATTAAGCGTTGGTCAAAAGAGTTTGACGACCCGTCTCATTGGTACGCCCAATATTAGAGTACTGTTCTTGTGTATGGAGCGCTCAGTACAACGAGCAACATGTCTGGACGTTGATATGCAATGACTGCACCATCAAGTGGCCCATGCGACACCAAGCCGAAGCCTGTTACGCGCGGAACCCAGGCTAGAATCGCAGCCCCTCCTCCCGCCCAACCGACCGGGGGCGCTGCCGCATGACGCGCGACGCGTGTTACCGAACCGATCGCGAACATGCAGGAAAGATAGAGGTTAGACTAATGTTCGAGGAAAATTATAGCTAAACACAACTCAAGAGCTAAACATGCAAAGATAGCTAAGAAATAGGACTAATTACGGGAAAGGTATGTTAATATTAGTGATTTAAGAAGAGGAAGG